>QYTT01079732.1:0-13936 GCA_006980735.1 Dasypogon diadema
TCAACCAAACGAAGTAAAAAAACAAAAAAGTATTATAATTGGGGTTAATAATTTTTATGTGCTATCGAAAAATCCTTTTTAAAGGGCTTTAAAAGTATTTCGAATGATAGAAAACAAATGGGATAAATGCCGCCGGGACTGTAGAATGTCTTCGTGACCGGGATTTAGACAAACGACTCCATTTAGGAAAGGGGCGGCAGCAGATCTATATTAGTTGACCAATTAATCTTCTGAAGATTACACCGCATATCATACTTTTTAACTGACATAGAAAATTGGTTTTCTAAATCGAATTAAATAGCCTATATAATCCCAATATTTTACATATTCCAATTTGAGAATTGAAATCAAGTAGTTGATAATTAATAAAAGCGATTTTGGGTGTAATTAAGCTAATCGGGTTTCGGGACCACTGACACTACTCGTTCATATTCCTCTTTTTCTCCAATCGGGTGGATGAGCAATGGGCCTACCTATGATTTGCGTTCGAGCGACTGTCTTGATTCTATTATATAACATTTCCACTTCAAACGCAACAACATCAGAGATGTCTACAACCAAATCAAAGCCAGGGTTAACCAAATCAAATTCAGGACCAACCAAATCAAAATCTATACTCTAAACATATAAATCAATTTTTGGATCTATTTATATCAACCCAATAACAATGCAAGTTTCCTTGTTAAAGTAGTAAAGAAACTTGGAATATATGCCTAGCTCCGATGATAATGCAATATTTTCAGATGAAAGCAAGTAGGGAAATTTAGTAAAGACCCTAAAGTGACCCCGAAAAGTCTAGACCGCAATCCCCTATCCACTTTTACCAAACCAATTTTCTTAAAACTTGGGACAGAAAGGAAGTTCCGGTGCGAAAGCATTAGTTTTAGATCAAAGCAAGTTGGGGAGCATGATGCAGAGACCCAAGGGGATCATCCAGAAGCTCTTCAAATCAAATATTGTGCATATTAAAGATTTTATTAAGGAGTCAGCTTTTATTAAGAAGAAATACATTTTCTTAATAAAATTAAATAAAAAACCAAAACTTATGAAATAAAAACAAATAAAAAATATACATTTTAAGTCACATAGGTTTATCTGAAGTGCCGTAGAAAGTGGAAAATAATTCATACCAAGTACTTTTGCTTGTTTCGAATTTTTGGATATTATTTTGCGATGGTTATCAAGTGGATAGAAGAAAGAAATAGGGCATCGATAAAAATAATAAAAATGATAAAAATTTCTTTATAAGTGCGTCAATTCTGATGTATCTATTAAATTCATTTATTGTAGATGGGCTAGAGAAAAGAGCTCCTGTAAATGTTGACCTGGGTACAGTTTTTTCTGGGTTCAGCTTTCGTGGCTTAAATGACATTGAAATTATTAAGGCTATAAACTCAATAAAATCGAATACCACAGGATCAGATGTTATCTCGTCCAATTTCTCAAAATCATAGCTCTATTGTTAGTTGAACCTCGTTCGCATATCGTCAATACTTGTCTCGTAGTTTGTATTTTCGAAAGCATGAAAGGTCACTAATGTGTTGCCTATATCCAAAGTGAAAATATACCTGCTGCCACTTGTAATTTGTGTCCTGTTAGCTTCTTCTGTTATCTTTCTAAGATTTTCAATGAAGTATTATATCGGCAACCCCGGAAATGCTTGTTAAATACTGAATCAGCTGAGTGCATGGAAATCTTGGCTTCGTCATGGACATAGCTACGAGACTATATTTGACAGCATCTGGTTTATTTTCTGCCCTTCTTGACCTCTGCAGCGTTCGCCATGTTAAAATATTGAACAAATTGATTGATTGGCTTTGAATGGGGGATTTCAGGGAGTCATATTGTATGGAAGGTCTTCTCTGATTACTTTCCGCTGCACTGTGGTGTCCCTTAAAGTACAAATCTTGGTCCATCACTTTTTAGTTTTTACATTAATGGCCTTGCGATGGTCACGCAGGACATTAACATTCATTTTTATGCGGACGATGTCCAAGAATATCGCAGTTATCCTTTCAGCATATTGATGAGTGCATTATTCTAATAAAAACTGACCTAAATCGCATGTATGCTTGGACTTTGGCTAACGATCTTAAACTTAGGCAGGAAAATCGCAGTATGCGGCTTTGATTAGTTCTACTACTTTATCAAAACTCTAAATTTTAGCTTTTGGCCAGCATTCTTTCCCACAAAGTATTACAACGCACTATAGTTAAATCATTAGTGTTACCGCGCTTCACATTTAGATGCCTTAATTTTCCTTTTAGCTCGATTGTATTTAGATACTAGGGGGGAAACTGAATGTTACATAAAATGATTGCTACCTGAAAAAAGGTGTTATTGTTCTGCACAAATTATTGCATACCTCTTCATAGACAACTTGTTTTAAGTTACTTATGGCAAGCCTTAGAATATATACCTATATTTGAAAGATCTTACATTGTTCAGGTGATTCGATTGCGGAATTCGTAACCTAGTTACATTCAGGGGCCGTGTTCACATAATACATTTAAAAGACTAGTTTGTTGATGAATTTTTATGTTAAATATTTCTTTGATTTTATCATTGTTTACTTTTACCTTTCTTTTTTTCTTTTTAGTTCATAAATTGATTGATTTGAGTCTAACTATTTTTCTAGTTTTGTTAATGAATTCCTTTTATCTGATCAAATTTTGTATTATGATAATTTAGTTAAATTTTTAATTTTATTTGTAGTTTAGTCTTTTCCTTTTCCCTCTTTTAGTTTATCTAATTTTCGTGATACAGAGCATTCATCCATAAATAAATTGAATTGTACCTTAACTTAATGTAACCTTAACTAAGAATAGGAGAAGGGAGCATAAAATTCGTCATTACCTAAGATGGAGGGGATTAATGTTTTTGAGGGTTTTCGTTCGTAACACCCTCTAGCGTTTTTCTCATACACCCTATCAAGCTCCCATCTTGGCCAAATTTTCAACTTTCTTTCAAATATTATTAAATATTCCTCAAATATTATCAAATTTTCACCCTTTACTATATCTCGAATATTTCTAGCATATAAATCGTAATATTTCTCCTTTTATTTGTTTAAAGTAGAAGATTCCAAGAACTGGTCGAAGCTACACGAGAAAATCCATGCAATAATCATGGACCTCTGAATCTATGTATTCTGCAATTAGATCTGCCTTAGAAAGCAAAACGAGCTTAAGATCAGATTGTAAAGTTTTTAATGCTCCTCGTACAATGCTACAAAGGAGGGATTGGATTGGACAGTTACATAATTTCGAATTACTTTAGTTTTTGGTCAAGCATGCATTAAAGCGTCCACTGCCAGCATCGCAATCAATGGTTTCAAAAAGACGGGCATTTTCCCTGTAGATTGATACGTTTCTTATGAATCGGACTTTATTTCGGCTGAAACAACAAACATTAAAGATTCAAACATCGAACATGTTGCAGGGAACAATAATAACCTACAGTTACTTTAATAGTTATTAGTAAAGACGACCTTGTTAGAGAGAATTCTCCAAATCTATTATAACAAGTTCAAGGTCAGCTCGGTTTAGTTCTGGCACAAGTAGTGCATTTTCTTTTTGAACTCCGAAGCTGCCGGGTAAACTTTTTTAAAATGTTTACAATTTTTTTACGTCTAAATATACAACTAAATAGACTTCAACAACAATCAATTTTGCAGGTTAAAATGATTGTTATTGTAGTTTATTTGGTTGTATTTGAATATGAAAAAGTTTTCAATTTTTTTAAAAATCCTTCGGATCATGATATTTTAATTTATGCAACAGATGATGAAAATATGTAAAACGATTTCACACTAAATTCCCGCTTAAAACGATATCTAATCTTTGGATATGCAATTCCTACACAAATTTTTAATTTAAAAACAGCTCCATAATTTAATTTTAGCTCACGTATAAAGCACCTGGTAAAAAGGGTTTCTGAGATCTCTATCGGATCGTATATTTCATTAGAAGAATCCCTTAAATCAACAAATTCAAATTGGATTTAAAGAAGTATGAACTTGAGATAATTTCGTCGTAAAGAATTAAGGAATTGAGAAAAAATTTTGTGTCATCCTGAAAACAATTCAAAAATGAAGATAATGTTACCATAATTCAAATACAAAAAGATATTAGTACTGTCTGCTCGTATTCGTATATGAAAATCTATTTGAAGTTCATTATTTGAAACCTTTAAATTGAAATATATATAGAAAAAACAACGCCTCTAGTCCTAACTCCAAGAATTTTTTGCAAATAATTATCTGAAATGGTTGCAGGAATAATATATTTGGCAATGGCAACAGGTATTTACCCGAAAGCATTAATCACGCACAAAACTTTCCACTGTTTGGTACTGGACATTTCCATTAAACTTTCATCCGGCAAAGTAAAGATTGTGGTGGCCACATCAAACAACAAATGCTAAAATACAAAATCCATTTGCTGAAATGTCTTGGAAATAAGTCTGCCCATTTATTTTATTGAATCCTATGGGAGTTTAGCAGATATCTTCAGTTGAATGGGGCGAAGCGACCAACAAAGTTACATAAATCGAGATTGGGACTTTCTGAAGTTACATCAGAGTCAGAGTGGGATAAATACACAAACGTATTGGGTTCGTTTGTTTGTTTACGTGGTCGGACGGACGCATCTATGCATTTGATTTGTATTGATAAGCAATTAATCTAAATTCATTGGAAACATAAATCAAAAGTTGTCTACACAAGCACTAATCAATAAAAGGGTGTGGGTGGAGATTTACGGTCAACATGCAACCCTTCTAATATTTGGGGTTCGGGGAACATCTTGAGATAATGGCTGTAACCTTGTTCGGTAATTAATGAAACATCAACCCTAGATTTTGCGTGCATGCACCATCTGAATATGCATGAGTGTACACAATTTAACAGAGGACCAATTTCAAGTTTCTGGGACTGGAATTCTAGTCGTTATAGAGATCAAGAATGTGTTTCAGCTTAGATAGATTTATGATATGCACAAAAAACAACATAACACAATAATGTTTCGGTAAAGCATTGCCTTCTTTTGATTCAATTATTCTGGAATACCATATCCTTTCTGATGGTATATATTTATCTACTGGTTGGCGTGCATTAGACTTCTCCTGGGCGATTCTACATAATTATGGTATTTACAGAAGAAAAAGGCCAGGAAAAATTTAGTCTGAAGCAAACTATTTTTTCGCACTAATCGCACTTCTCAAAAAGTTCTGGTAAAGAGGAGAAATCGCTTCGACGGATATACAATTTATAATCACTTTTCAGGTTGTGGTACACCTGCTCTAACTGCTCCTGGGTGGGTAATTTAGCGTACCGCTGCATCAGTGTCTGCATCTCGCCTATATACGCTTTGCCAATCTCCCCGTCCTTCTGTGTTCCTCTCAGGATTTAATCTACTAGGATGCGTTGGTGGCTGGAGGGATAGAAGAATGCTTGGAACTGGCTCAGGAAATCATTCGACATAGTCCATTCCTCCCGGTTGTTTCTGTACCTCATCAACGCTTTATCTTGTAGTAGTTCGGGAAAAGCCTTCAGCAAGCTGTTTCTTTCTATACTCTAACTATCTGCGAGCTCTTCGACTCTCTGAATAAATCCTATGGCATTCCCTGACCCATGGAAGTGGACATTTCATTTGAGGTCACGGTTTAACAGCTCCACTCCGCTCAGGACTGGTGCCGCGATCGGTTACACAATACGGCCCCAGGCGTTACTTCCGATTGGGTCTCTCGTAGTCCCTTCAGGTAGTTACTGAGCTTTTTTCTCATTTCGTCGTCAGAGTGATAGCCACTTTTCTATCAGTGCCTCTTTAGTTCTTCAAAGGAGCATCAATGAGCCTTGGCTTTTGGTGAGGTTAACTTGGAGTCGTTCCACTTCATCTCATCCTAATCTACTTGCCTTATACCGTCGCAAGTGCAGATTTTTTTTAAGGTTTTGCCTAAGCTCAGAGAACAACCCTATGACGCACACAGCACAGCTTAGGCGGAGGGAAATTTTAGGGAAGAGGAGTTTGGGAAATTTGAACCTGACAAATGTTGCAAGTAAACCACATTTTGTGGCATGAAATTTTCAGTGTGCACCATCCCAGTGGCTTCACAAGTACAATTCTCATCAATAGAATTGCCTTAATCACTGGTACCCAGTTAAATCACCGCGCCCTTTTCAGGAATCGAACCCATAATCACAGAGGAGAATACCTGCAAACGTGCACCTCAAGCCGCTCGACCTCAGGTGTTGTTAAAACAAATGCACTAATGTTCTGAGTCGCACTATCTGCGGCATTGTGTTATCCACTTCCCAAATGACACAATTGCATATTCGACCGGAATGCCCTGTCTGATGTAAAAATATATACGAGATATTTCAATCACCGCTAATGAAAGATTAAACATTCATCATGTCTACCCTGGGGAAATTTTCACATACAAACCGTCAGAATTCAATTTCACTGATGAATTTGTGCTATTGGCAAATATTACTCTTTCATATTATTCTTCGCTGGCGTTGCAGCTTCCCAGGACTAAATGCAATCCTGTGTTCTTTCATTAAGATGAATATCGCAGAACTAAAGCAAAGTGAACATTTCGATTTGTATCTGGTTTTGATATTTCCAGAAGAATGTATGGAAAATCTGTAGCACATCAAACATCCAATGAAATATAAACAAGTACATTTTGTCTATTTCAAAGGTGGTTCCTTTTCATTTTGAGTGCCTTCCTAGAAACAAGTGAAATCCGAAATTTCCTTGAATTATTCATTTTCTTTCTTTCGGCTGGGGTTGGTTTTTTGGTAAGCTTAGACTGTCGAAAAAAATCAAGTTCGGCTCGACTGTCATTCAAATAAAATACGATGCAACTAAAGTAATTTTGCTTGTTCCGTGAGCCTCCCGAGAGAGTCTGTGTGTACGTAGGCAGACAGAATTCCACCTCACATTTTACTACAACCATCGCGCGGGGTGTATCCATTTTGCAGATACAAAGGACGATACAACGTCCCCCCTCAAAAAACCCTCCTACTCTAATAAATTTTGTCTGAATTTGTCAGCCTTCGGTAGGGGCGTCTCAGCCAGATTTACCTGTTCTTTAGCTTTTCAGAGATTTTTTTGCTCGGTTAATTTTATCGATTATTTTTTCTGTTTATAAAAATAACTCAAGGAAATACGTTGTGTTCTAAGAAAACAACGATTTTCGGAATTATAAGATAACAGCTGGAGTTTCTAAATAGTAGGTAATAGGTATCTAATTTTTGAGTAAGGTTTTAAAATTTCCCAATAAGAAATTTTAACCTTCAATTACCATAATAACGCATTTGATATGGAGAGTTAGATCTATATAAAATTTGCTCATAAGGGAGAAAAAAAACGGGATAAATTTTCTTTTCTCTTTTACTATACAGTCCTCAGCTTCCAATGCTGAAACTGCCTGGAAATTTTCCAGATTCAAATCCCACATGAATTTACTGTGAGCAACTTAAAGCAGAAATATTTACCGGGTCATTTAAAAGTAATGAGAAATTAATTAACAATTTCAGTCAAGCATGTACCTGTTAAAGGTGATAAAAGTCCATGTTTTTATGTTTCGAGATATTCAAGAGCCTGCATTTCAATCGATTAAAAAGCTGTTTTGATTATGACAATTACGGATAATAAATTCACCATATCACATTTACTTTTCTGAGGTGATAGGTTTATTATTTCTATGCACAATATTTAAGGTATCGGTTGTAGATATAAGGAGGTAGGGAGAATTTTGTGATTTTGGATGCTGTTTCGTCTTATAATTTTTTTATTATGCACCCGATTGAAATAGCAAATTTACCAAATAATTGGTAACAGTAAATACTATATACTGAGTGCTCAACTACCTCCCTATCATCCTACCTTTAGGAACAATGTAACGTTAAATTGTGGAAAAGTGGAAAATTTCAAAAACAAAATATTTCATCAAGGTAACGCACCATCACATTATGGTACGATTGTTAGGCATTGGCTAACAATAATATTTTAGTTCTGGACTGGACGAGTTGGAACTATCACTAGACCACCAAGATAACGTGATTTAACACCGATGAATTTTTTGTGTGGGCACCGTGAAGAAAAACGTAAAAAAAGCCAAAGTTTTGAATTTAAAAATTCGTACCTCCTAAACGAAGGAGCTTAGAAGAGTGAGTAGGCACTCATTTAAAAGCCACTAGTGTTTTTTACGATGTGATACTAGATTCGTATACACATATGATTTTTAGTATGAGCTATACAGCCTTCATCGTAAAAAACGACCAAAAAACCTTCAACTGCCGGCATCTCGAGAATCTCTAAGAGTTAGGGGTTCAATTATGGACCGCACGCGATCTATAAGGGTCACTTCAAGGTCAAAGACTTCTTTTTTTGTTTTTAAGGCATTGCCTAAGCTCAGGGGACAACCCCATAATTTATTCAGCACATCTTAGGAGGAAGAAAAATTAGGAAAGAGCAGATTGAGAAATTTTTAACCTGACAAATGTTGCAAGTGAATTACAATTTCTGGCATGAAATTATTACTGTGCAACATCCCAGTGGCTTCGCAAATCTTGTCAGTAGAATTGCCTCAACCACTGGTACCCAGATAAAGCGCCATGTCCTGTGCAGGATACGCACCCACGCCAACAAGGCCACCGGTAAATTTTAAGACAAAAATTGTACGGCATAAGGGGGGCACCTAGCGATTATTTTGGCTTTAAGTAGTTACTTCTAAAGATTTGAAGATATCCACTTCGCACATATCCTTCGCGCTGGTTCCCTCAAGTGTACACAGTTTAACTGCTATCTATTAACAGTGGCGCGTCAGTTTATCAAGATACTGGTAGCTAACACTACCTGCAAGCAAAAATGTGTACTGCCTTCTGGTTTAATCACCTTTGGCTCGAAGAAAAATGTTTTACGATCACTGTTCCAGAAAAAACTACTTCCTTGCAATGCTATTTATGCACAGAATGGAATAACGAAATTTACCATAATATTGGCCATTGTATTAAGAACCAATATATATGATTGACAAAACATTATTGATTTTGTGGGTTTGTCGAATTTAGCTTCATATGAAAATCTTTCAAAACTGAACACTTTTAAAGTGGAAAATCTTACCATGCTACTATAACACTCAAAAGTTATAAAAGGAAAATTCGCGCCCTTATCATGTTGTTTTTAGTTTGGAAAGAAACAAATCAGGGGTGGAAACAGTAATAAACTCTATACCACAAAGTTTCAAACAAAATTACCCTCCAGAAAGATTTGTGGTGTCATCATAAATAATTGATTAACTCGGATATGACTTTTTAATGTAGTCAGGTTCAGTTAGAGCACAAAGGGAGTAAATGGAACAGGTCTGCTGCACAAGTAGTAGTATCATGGGTATCATCCCAACACCCAACACCCCAAAACCAGAACACCCTCACCATCCGTCTGAAACCAGTTTGCAACTTCGAAACCGAACCGAACTGAACTGATGCAATTTTCCACAAAGCAATGCTCGCCCCAGTTTATGTGATGATAACGACATGTGAATTCATTACAACCCCCAACGCATCAATTCTTCGGTAATGTCTGTTCTGTGTTCAGAATAAGAAAATTTGACACCCCTTAACACCGAACCTTATGGCAATGTTTAAGTTTCTCACCACACTCAAATAGGCGTTAAAAAGTCAGTTAGAAAAATATTTTGGTGTTAAGGGTGCGCCCGATTCGCCCCATGAATAAATTATTATCACCCGATTAATGCTCGTCTCGTGCAGACTAATGTTTCCAGCCCCTTTAGCGGGGGTGAATGCTAAAAAGGTTCTTCTTTGTTTTCCACTTTCCACCCTGATTTGACAGTTTGATTGAATGTTTTTGGCACAGTAATTTTCAGCTGTAAGAAACCACCTGGATGGGGTAAAAAACGAAGAAGTTAGTTAAGGGTAAGTAGTAAGCTGTGGGATAGTTCAGACAAGCTTATCCTCGGCGGGTTCTCATGATAGGTGGGAATCATTTCATTTTCGTAGCGATGAGAAAATATTTTCCCCTGCCACATAAAATTCGAACCCTTGTTGCTCTTTCGCAATCAATGATGCGGTGGTTCAGAGATATCATTCCCCAGAGACATCTATGCTACATTATTTGTGCATTACCAAATACATTTAATGCACCTGCTATATATCAAAGTATGATGGAGTGACACATTTCTCGCTTTTAACATAATACTGTTTGATTTTCTCTACAGGTTTGGTTTCAAAACCGTCGAGCCAAGTGGAAAAAACGAAAGAAGACAACGAACGTGTTTAGAACCCCGGGTGCTCTACTCCCCTCGCATGGACTACCACCATTCGGGACAAATATAACGAATATCGCCATGGGCGAAGGACTGTGCGGAACTTCAATGTTCAGTAGTGATCGATGGAGTGTTGGTGTGAATCCTATGACGGCAGGTAAGCCCCAGGTTCAGTAGTTTTCAGCATGATGGCATGATTAGGTCCTACTAACTGGCACCTATTGTTTTAAATGCTACTTTAAGGTTTTGGTCAACTTAATCAATCGTCTACACTTTCATCTACATTAAATAGTGGTCTTAATTCAAGTATTAATATTAGTTCTGCTATGGGTGCTAGCGGCTATCAACACTATGGATTAAACGCTTTGGGTGAGAATTTCATATGACTATTATCGTAGTGTACTAATTTTTAGAACTAGTTTGTAGTTGAATTGCACGAGATTGTCCGAAAAACTAGTTTTACTCATACATTCTAAAGTAGATGTACTAAAAATAGTACTTTGGAGTTAATGGAGAGTTTTATTTGAGTAACCTATGAACATTTTTGGTAATTTTCTAAATATAATATGCAAGCTAAAAATAATTTAAAATTAATATCATATACAATATAGTAATCTATTTAGTAGAAAAACTCGTACAGTGTATTTTGATACCCTAGTATTGTCTGGCAAGGATGGATATAATACATAAATACATATTTTTAGGATATATGCACGAAAAACAAACACATCTGGCGAGCACGGTCCATATTGATGCTCCACATTTCTTGGCTAATAGTCTTATTTTAGGAATGTTTTCTGATCGGAAAAAACAAGGCAGATTTGGTCTTCCCGGATGCTTCCCCTTGTTCAATAATCGCTTTGCTCGGAGCAGCCGTTGTTTCTCTTATATGCACCACGCTCCCTTTTTATCATCTACGGCTTATACTAGTATCGAATAACTTTGGACCTGGGTCCAATCCTTGTAAAAGGAGTGGCTATTGTGTACTCTCTTAAGTCAAATGTCTCAGCATTGGCTGGATAATAAGCTGAACTGAAATGCGTAATTGTTAAGGTAACACGAGCCTATAAGAAGCTCTTTGAAAGGATATGGGGACGCTCTCCAAAGATGATCTTCTGGATGCACAATACGATTGTCAAGCCGATTGTTTCTTGCACCGCCCTAGCGGAGTAGCTTAAGGTACAACAGAGCTATGCAATCGTTAAGTGCAACAAGCTACGACGATTTGCTTAAGCTCAGAACCGTGTTTCCTGAACGATCGGAATGGGACGACGAACCCCCCCCCCCTCCCACCCCTCGCCCACGTCCGAAATGTACCCTTTAAACCTAAACAAAGGTTTTAAAGGTGTCGACATTATCATTTTCTCTGACAACCTAGGCACGGCTTAAGGCACTCTCTTCCTGCTACTTCATTTCGAAGTTTGTCAGGGAATGTTTTGAAACCCTGCAATGCCTGGCCGCGAATAATAAAGTCATCACTTTGTTTGGCACCTGGCTATTGTGGCGTAGAGGGGAATAAAGCTGCTAACGAGCTAGCCAGAAAGGGCTCATCTTCTCGACTTCACGATTCCGAGTCTTTCTGCAGCATCACCAAAGCTGTAATAGAAAAATGACCTAGTGGTCTCCAGCAGCCCTATTGAGAGAATATCCCGGGACTGCGCCAAGCAATAAGAACTTGTCAGACTTTATGCCTGAAAAATCACCAGGATAGCTTTAATCTCCGCCTAGAACCGTGGTGTCCTTTTCGTTCTTTTCGAGATATAATGTCATCTACACTACCAGGTCCTTGCAGAGGATACCCATTCCCACGTTCTCCTCAGTTTTAGATCCGCCTATTTAGAAGTTTAGGTGCGTCAGGGGAGGAATTATTGTGCGAGGTTTCCAATCCATTCTCGGTGGAATCCTGAGTTCAAACTCTGAGGCAATTATAAAGTAGATGGGCGTTCTCAGTATTAAAACTGGGGGTTTTGATTCGTAGCAGTTCAACAGTGTATTCGTGGTGGACAGGTGTGCCTGCATACACCGAACAGCCGTTAAAGTGAAGCCTTAAAACTGTCGATGTCTCTATACCTTTTTAGCATGAACCTCTCTATATAAGTGAAATATGAAGAATAACTTCTAGTGTCCGTATACTAGTCGAGCTAAGTGTTCCTGATATGCCGAGCAGATACAGGCGGTGCACTTTTCTACGATCTTTCCGTGGTGTTTTATCTCTAAAATACGGCAACTCATTGAGTAATAGTGGGTTGAATAATGCCGGTATATAACTAGGCTATCATCCGTAGTCTAAGTTCTCAATTTTTTCAACGGTTCTTCGACAGGTTGATAAGACCATATGGATCTTTCTCGCCCCTTCATTAAAGAGCGGTTTTTAGGTTAACTTCTTATCAATAATAGTTCCCAGGTACTTGACACACGCCTTTAGTTCGAATTGAGTGGAATAAATAGATGACAGTACCACTGGAGGATTTTACTTTTTCTGTTGAAGAGGTAAAGTTTAGTTTTCCGAGGATTAATGGTTCTGGACCTTTTTTCCTATTTTTCTTTTTTGTATAAATGCTCCCCTCGGATTTTTCGATACTGCCTTGTTTATATTACGATGAGAAAGGTGTGTGCTTGCAACAGCTAGTTCCTCTGAGTTTGCAAAGTCAATTATCTCTAAGGAACTCTAAGGAACTCTAAGAACCTACTTTCCAACATTTATAGTCCGACTGAAAGATATACAGTACATTCCCGTTCACAAAGTTGGCTATCTTCCTGCTTGTGAAGCTTAATTTCAAAAATGAAGACCATGACCAAATGTTGCAACTGCGTCTATTGATTAAACGTGAACTTCGAACCACATAATTATTGTAACACCAAAGGTTTCTGATAATTATTTTTTTGCCACTCGATTATTGGCAGACGTAGATGGGAATTCTAAGCCAAGACTTCTTGAATTATGAGTGTACTATCCATTGATCCACCGACGGCCTAGGCTATTAGCAAGAAATGCATAATATAGCCATTCTTTATGGAAAAATACGTCTTCCTCACTAAAATTCTTTACACAAAGATCGAAGTGTAACAAAATGTCATTTGTTTAAGAAAGCTCCCAATACTGCAAACAATTTTTCAGAATCGTAGCTTGCTCTTCAAAACAATCTTTCACGGGAGAAAAATATTAGTTTTATGATTTTTTTCGCTTTTTTTTCTTTATTTATGAAAAGAGAAGCCTTAATTGCATGTGTTATGAAAAATACACAGATTTGAGGGTCAAAAACAAAATTTGTGGAATCACTTAGCATTTTTAATGTTTGCAGTCATATTCGAGTAGAAAATCAAACATGAGAATTTCTGTCGTGACTTCCCAATTTTCCCTAAAATTCTTTGGTTTCTTGTACTCTTGTTATTTCTGAGCCCATTGTTCAATAACAACCACCATTTTTTTGTACTTTTCCGCTTGGTACGGAATGTGCGCTAAAGTTCTGTTTGTACCAAATAATTTGATCAGATAAAATTAAATTTAATATGGAAATTTTCCTATAAGAATTTTCTTACATTCGTTAATTTACAGAAAGAGGAATGAATCTTTGACTCTTATCCGAATATTTTGAAAGTGTAGCATATCGACAAATGCTACACAGTTTTGTAACGCTTT
>QYTT01079733.1:2122-20748 GCA_006980735.1 Dasypogon diadema
TGGGAGGATAGTACCATATTTTTGTAAGAGTCATTAATGAATTCATCGGTTACGAAAAAGTTTTCTGAGCTGCGACAGAGACATCTCTCGTAATGATGCCCAATTCACTCCCTCCCTCTCAAAGTAGCTTCCAACCATTTTATGTCCTTTGACTCTGTAAAATCCTTATAACTCCTCACAAGGACGTCACAAGATAACAAACAAGAACTCATTTAAAAAGAGATCCTCTAAAATATTTAGCGTGGAAATATGTATCAAGGAGTTTTACTATTGCACGGGAATCCATGGGTTCATATAGTTTCATGAGGGTTTAAAGAGCTTAACTACCCGTTTTATAGTCCTGATTTGTGAGTATGTGTGAGTGTGAGTATTTTTTATTTGCCAAATTTAAGGCTGACCATCGCGGAAAAAAATGATCTCAGATGAGGAGTATTTTAAATCTTGCTTGTCAAGAGATGTAAAATTTTGTTGAAATAAAAGAATATATTGTAAAATAATAAAGAAAGCTTTTTTTCTACCCTTATCTCGGAATCTGAGCAACTTTAGTTCGTATTCATTTTGTCACCGACTGTGTTAACTTTTTTTCACTATAGTGTGTCTGTTCGTATTCATGTTAATTTCTCTTCCACTTCATTCTCAATGAATTTTTGTTTACAAACAATATCAGCTGGTTTTTGTTTACACTGCAAAACATGCTTTTGGCACCTGTTGATAATTTCCACTGGAAAAGTTATTCCAGAACTTTATACAGGGACATGCGTCTCAGGCGAAAGTTTCAGACAGGAAATGGCCTCTTTGGTCGGACAAATTGTCAAAATTCCTGTGGACGTTTTCACCTGAATTTTACTACTATTCTGTTGTTATTGATCGAAAGTGAAGATGTAATACAAACATTAAGTGAAAGAAAACAAATTGGTGATTAAAATAGTTTAGATTTTTCAACAGTTTGATCCGAATCTGTTGTTAGATCCCCCAAAGTATTAATGTGAGTGAATTTAATTCCTATGAACTCATCAAATATTCAGTTTAAATTCAAAACACTATTAAAGATGTGCAACTGTTGTCATTAAAACGATCCTAGTGGTATACTGGGAAGGATTATAAACAAACTATACCCATATTTCGTTTTTAACACCAGCATGGTAAGAAGAAGCAGCCAAAATTTTCCATTAATGACTTTTACCCCCTCCTACGTTCCAAGAAGCTTTATTGCGTCATCGCTGTTCATTGACCTGTTGCGCTAATTCAGGTGCTGTGTTTACAAAATAAACACGTTTCGGAGTTGTTGTAAGTTGGAATTGCAATTATTGCATTTGGTTGGCAGTTGAGCGAAAAGTAAGGAAACGTAACGTTACCAAAAGTATCACAAGGTCTCTCTCTGTTTATCCAAGTTTTACAAAAGAGTTCTTCCGTTTTTTCTCGAACGTTTAGTGTTTTAGCACCCTGGTAATAGTCATTCGTATCCTAACCTTTTTATCAATCTCAAGTTCGAGTCCCACCGGTTGTCTTTCAATGGTTAGGGATTTTTAAATTTTACTAACAACAGATCAATCAATAAGTCTTTTAATATTGCACTTTCGTCTTCCATTTTTGTTTTCCATTACTCGGAAGTGCAAAGGTGGTATCCTGCCTTAACCAATTTAGAATTAGGCGAGATTTTGTTTGAAGTGAATCATTCGGGGACCATGAGCATATCCAGCTTAAGCCGTCAAGCATTCTGTCGAATCTATTCTTTGGGATGCATCTTCAGGACACAAATGGATTCCACGAAATTTTGTTGAGATAATATACAGAAAATAACCCAAAGAGCCAAGAGAGAAGACCTGTCCGCTATAATTAGCTAAATAATTCCTTACGAAATTTACCTTCTCTAGTAAAAAGTTGGTCTTCTTTCCAAGCAATTTCTACGCTGATTGAAAAAGTTTGATTGACGGCCATTTAAAAGATTATTTTTCTTCTAAAATTGGACATCTAGAAAAATTCTGAATGAGATTCAGTACAATATGTAGTACATCAGAATATTTTTGGGCTTTCTCACATACAGCGAACCAGCGAACGTATCAAAACGACAAATTTACAAATTTTGCACTCCGAGAGTTGAGGACCTCATCAAGACCAAAACTTTCGAGTTATAAATAAAATAACCATAGATCTGATGATTATTTCGTAAATATTCGTTTCTTTTCTCTTTTAGATAGTAATCAGGAGTTCAGCCCTTAATGTTTAAGGGTATTTTTCAAAGTCGCTCTTCTCTCCGCCGGCTGCTTGCTTTGAACGTTTAAGTAGTTAAGACACTGCGGAAATTAATCAATTTCCAAATTGTATTCTGGTTAATTCATCTTCATAAAATATAGAACGTAACCCCATACCGGAAATCGAATTAATTTCAGGATAAATAGCTCTGCAGATTCAGTTTTCTGGAGGCACGCGATCGAGTCCAGCAAGCGGTATAGCAACTTATTTGATGAGTACTAGTACAACTTTGTTTTCTACAAAAGAAGAATTCCAGAAATAATTTTTAACGTCTAGGTGGAATTTAATTAATTAACTTTCATTAGGGTGATTACTAGAAAAGTTTGTATACTTGTCAATATTGTTTCGTTGTAAATTTTCAAATTTATGAAAGCATTCCTTTTCCTACTTTCACTGACTTCATTGATAGTAATCAACACGTCGATAGGTGGACACCATCACTTTGCTAATTATCCTTGGCCTGAGAATATAAATGGTAAATCGACGATTGAATTCAGTCATGGTACCGTCCCCAGAGAAGCTAATAAGTTTTCTACTTCTGCTTTCTTACTACTGCATGAAAGGCATAGGACTACTATCGTTCGGTTTTGATAGAGGCAAACTAATTCCGTCAAGATCATCAGAAATCTACACTACGATTGTTAAAGTGATCACTGTTCTCATATTGCCACTAAATATTATCGATTGCTTTCGTGAGATACTTATCTCGGGTCAGGTCAGGATATCGTCCTGTTCGCTTTGTGTCTCTTTAACATTTTCATGCAATCCGCCGCGGTAATTGTAACATTTATTTTTCGTTTTACGAGGCGAAATGAGCTTTCCGAAGTGACAAATCAAGTGCTAAGGATCCATGAAGGCTTTACAATTTTGAAAAAGTATAAGATTCGAATTCTCGTTTTACTATTTTTGAAATTCTTCAATTGTATCATGATCGGAGCTCTTGTTATGACTGGATCTGCTGTATACAAGGCGAGTCTCAGTTTACATTTTTTCTTTATGTGGCTTTACCAGTGCCACCTAACTCTGCTGCTCCGCTTTTCCGAATTCCATTTCTACATGCTGATTTTATTGATATCAGAATTCTACGTATTTTTAAATAAAGAACTTCTCAATTACGTTAATAAACTGCGAGTATTTACGCACTCCAAATATCAGTACACTGTAAGCGAGCACCTGGATACCTTGGCAGTGCAATTCAGTGAAGTGGCGAAGCTAACG
The DNA here is from genome assembly GCA_006980735.1 of Dasypogon diadema. Classification (NCBI taxonomy): domain Eukaryota; kingdom Metazoa; phylum Arthropoda; class Insecta; order Diptera; family Asilidae; genus Dasypogon; species Dasypogon diadema. The sequence goes on from QYTT01079733.1 coordinate 5,594, forward strand.
AGCCGAATAAAAAGAATTTTCCAGTTTCAAATTTTGTCACTGTTGATCACAACATACGTCAATAATCTGACGCTGGCATTCTATACCTTTTGTCTCTTCATGGTGAAAGAAAGCAGTGAAAATGAAAGTCTTAGTAACACCTTTTTGGTGCTGATATCCGTTCTTTACTTCGACTTGTTCCTCCTTATCTACGTGACAGACATGACTAAGAAACATTCTCAACTGCCTAGGAAAACGCTGGAAGATATTTTGTACGTAACACCAAAGTTAAGTGATAGACTGAGAAGGAGTGTAAGGGTTGCTCTGCTTGATTTTTAATAGAAAATGGACCTGAAATTCTTCATTGCAGGTGGAAAAATTCCTTGTTCAATGTATTCAGGAGGAGGTGCGTCTAGATCTGTATGGAATGGTTTCACTGGATCATCGTCTCACCTTTGCCCTAATATCCTCAACAGTATCTCACCTCATCATATTAGCTCAGTGTACTAGGATCTTTCCTAAAATATAGAATTACGAAGTTCACGAATATAATATGAAACTCTCACGTTCTAAGTCACAATATATATATTAATTGCATTTTTTTAGTTAAATTACAATTGAACTGGTATCACCTCTACTTGTGCTCTTGCTTGAAACTGAAGGCTTTCTGTTAAAGTGCATGCTAGCCCCATTGAACTCCAATTTTAAATAAAGTTGGAAATGATAGTACACTACTCTTTCGCACTTCAAAAATTAATCACAAAATCAAATTTTATTTCAATAAATTTAATAGTATTTAATAAATTGTGATTACATGCTTAAAAACGAAGAGAACTATTTTATTTATTGGATGTATAATGATTTCTCTGCTCATAAATTGTCATGGATGACAATGAACAACCAGGGACCAGAGAAACATATTGAGATATATGGTTGTATCTCCTAAAGTTAAAAACGTATCTGATGGCACAATTAAATGCCACGTTAAGCCTACGTTTAGGTCACCGAATCCACGGCACCATATACAATTTCACCATACAATATAATAGGAAGAATGAGGGATTTAACCAACAGAAGACGAGTCGACTGGGGTGTGTATGACGCAGAAAGACAAAGCTTCTGCAAGCATCCAAAAACCCAACTCATAGTGAAATCGACATGATTCTTCATGAGCAACAGCAGGCCAAGGTTTTTTACAACTGTATCATAAGGTATTAACACTATGTTCAATACCACGGAAAAAAGTGCTCCAAAAGATATTTATAGAATAAAATACTTTTACTTTCCAAAGCCTCAATTTCCTCAAGGTCCTCGTTGATATGGCTCACACAATCCTCGATCAATCTAAGCGATGAATTAAAATAAACCTGAACATTATCAGCGTATCAATGAATGTCGACATAATTTACACAGTCAACGATCGATGTCGTTAATGTAGATGCTAAACAGAAGCGGGCCTAAAAGAGATCCTTGAGGAACACCAGATTCCACCCACAAGACCGATGAAAGTATGCAATTGCATTGCACACGTTGTGTCCTATTGCGTAAGTAGTCACTGATTCGTTTACAAGATCTGCCGCTAAAGCCAAAGTTGGAAACATGTTTCCTGCAAATTAAAAAAAAGAATGATCTACGGTATCAAAAACTTTAGAGAAATCCAACAATGTTAGAGTCAAGACCAATGCGAATGTCATCAGTGACCTTCAGCAATGATGTCACGCGACTGTGGTTACGTCGAAAACCAGACTGAAGATTATTCAATAAGTTCATGGAATCTAGATGTGCAATGATTACATCCCTCATAAAAGAGCCTCCAGAACTTTCGATAGACAGGAAAGAGTACTAATGGGACGAAAATCTTCAGGAGCCGCAGCACCACAGTTTTTAGGAACTGGGATCATATACGCTTATACTTTCCATGAAGAGGGAAAAGTGGAAGACATTAGACAAGCATTGAGAATATGGGTTAAGTAAGAAATAATTGGTGGCAAGATGATTTTAAGAAATTGTGGAGGATCAATACTTTGGAACTCAAAATCAGACTCATTTTCTGGAGCCTCGATGCTCATTTATAAGTTGTTCTGTTTGTTTACTTACTGGTTTCAGAGCTAGACAGAGTTGTTGGGTTAAGACGGATTAATTATTTTGTAAGTTATTGTAATAAAATAAACATAATTTCAAATAAGAGTTTGCTTGCCTGTCAGATGCTAGTAGAATAAGTCCTTAGATAAGTCAGTATAGCTTTTCTGACGGTATTTATTCCACTGTTTATTTTGTTGTTTATCCGAAATTATTTTTCCAATTTCTATTTATTGATTCTTCCCCATGTTAAAAACAAAACCACTACTCCGTTTGCTATTTTCGACGTCGCAAACTATATCAATCACTTTTACTTCTTTTCCTTCGCTATTTTCTGAAACGGATCAACTAACATCCATACAAATTTCGCGTTTTTCAATTTCAATTCACCTGACTATGACAGGGGCTGAGTTATGATAGTAAACAATGGCAGTAACACTGCAATTTGCTGATTGCTTTTTACCTGAAGGCCACTGTGGTATACCAAGGCGAGTGCTATCGCTATCAGTCATGATGGGTCGATTGGAGAAACTATTGAAATTCCTCTTGCTGTTCTGTTATTACCTATACAAAATCATAGGGTTGGTAACGTTCAAGCTAAACAGACGAGAACTGCAATTGATTCCATCGAAATTAGCCGCGACTTATAGCATCCTCGTGAAGGTGTTCACTGTTTTGTGCGGTAGCTATGAGAAGCAAGACGTAATCTTACAGACAACTGCTATATTTGAGAATAACGTTGTGATCACCGTAAGCGACTATAACTCACTTTTTCATGTACTCACAGTATGGACATTTTTCATCGTCGGCTGGAGGAAACGATATGAGCTGATTGCGGTGACGAATGAGGTGTTGTCCATGAGCAAACACTTTTCAGTATTGAAGAGGAACAATCTAGAAATCTTCACACTGTTAATACTGAAAATACTTGCCATTTGTGTCATGATTGTCACGCACTTTCTTACGATGGAGAAAATCTATCCCAACCGTAACCTCGAGTTTTGGCTGGTGTGGATGCACAAGCTGCACTTGACTCTTGTGCTTTTCTTCACCGGATTACACTTTTACACTCTGGTGTTGTTCATTTATCAGTTTTATCGGGTGTTGCATTCGAAACTCAAACGCATCGAAAGTGAACTCAGAATAAATTCTCCCCGGATGCAACACCACTGCGACTTGAGTGACCACATTGACGACCTGGCTTTGTCCTACCACAGGGTGTTCAACTTAGCTGGTTGTATAAATGGAGCCTTCCAAATCCAGAATTTGGGGGTCATCTCCACCGCCTACATAAATAACATTTCTATAATGTTCTACATTTTTGTACAGATGGCGTATTTTAATCTAAAGTTTTCGGTTACGATTTTTGTGGGCCTCTTTTCACTCCTGCTGGATTCTCTTCTTGTGGCTTTTTTGGCTGAGATGACGGCAAAAGAATTGAAGAATTCAAGAAAACGATTGGACTCAATTTTGGTTATGAAAAGTTTGGATGAAAGACTACAAAGGAGTGTAAGTTATGGCTTCATAAAAAAAAGCATTTTCAAACACCCCTTTTTCTAGATTGAGACCCTTATACTGCAGCTCGGCCGGGAGGAAGTCAAATTTGATATATATGGAATGTTCGTCCTCAATCATGAATTTATCTTTCTGGTTATATCTTCAATGGTAGTAAATCTGATGATGTTAATTCAGTATGAAAAGACGTCACACATTTAAGCTATTAACAATACTAGAATTGGGATTGAAAGTAGCTCTGAGCTGAGGAGCCGATTGAGTTGATTTAGTTGTAAAGCAAATTCGAGTGGGGTTTTACTTAAAAAATATGATGGAGATATGAAATATATTTTAATATAAATCGAGTTTTTGTTAAGTCCTTCTTAAATCTTTGGGCATTTCTTTTCTCTGCAATACCATCAAAACCTAGTTACTATTATTCAACACGTGTAGATTTAGGTGCTGTGAATTATTGCGAAGATTAATTTGTTTCTCTCAGTTGGTATTGATATTGATTGTACTTACGTCGAGAATTTTCTGTTAAATCCTCACATTAATTAAAAATAATTAAAAGTAAAGAGAAAAAGCAAGGATATTGGTAAAATAAAATCAACAATGTCAACCTTTTTTCCTTATCAAGCTGCTTATGAATTCATTTGACGTTATATATAATAAATACAAACAGGTCCTTGGACACCTAATAATTTGGATATTGTGGGCAAAAGTCTACCTGATAACGTAGAGAAGATAATAAAGTTTGGTAAACTCTTATCTGGTAGACCTTCTCCTCTGTAGGCGTGGGTTTGATTCCTGAAAAGGGCGCGGTGACTTCCTTGGATACCAAAGATTGAGGCAGCTATGCTAACGAGAATTGCACTTTCCTCCGCCTAAGCTATGTTGTGTGTATTATAGGACTGTTCCGTGAGATTAGACATTACGTTAAAAAAAAAAAGAAACAAAGTTTTAGTTAATTACTTTAATGCAGTTTTATTGTAGACCCCTTGGTTTTTTTCTCCTTTAAAAGAGTTTTTGGTACCTTCCTGACTTACTAATTAACTTCTTTTTTTTCTGTAATCACGAATAGTTTTACAAGTAAATGTCTTTATTATTACAAACAGAATATTCAACAATATTTCTTTTATATTAACATAATTAATTTATTATGTCTTTCAGCTTACGGAAATGGAAAAAATTGGCATTTTACGAAAGGTAAGCTTCATACTCTGACTAAGGTAAGCTTTTTATGAATAAAAGCAAAATAAAGCAGTCATCTGCTGTAAGTATTGGATTGCGTGTTCAAACGAATGCTCTCCTCGTAGAAAATTAATATTATAGTCACGCTGATTAATTTGATGGCACTGCATGCCTTATTCGTCTTGGAAGTTTCTAACCGCGTGGGGCTTTTTAGCAGCTCAAATTCGTTAAGTCTGGAGTGCATTTCGCTTGCCTTAGTAATAGTTTAACTTAACCCGCGTTCGTGCTCAATAAATGTGGTCTAATCGGTTTGCTATTGCAGTCTTCGTGCGAATCGGAGTTGCTATTGAAATCATCCCCAAATATCCTTGAAAACTTCTCCTATGAGGACCTTAAGCGATTTGGTGTAATGGCGTCTCCGTCTACAATTCGGCACCGCCGCTCAAAATCACCACAATTTTCAGAAACTATCGAGAAAAATTTGTTTATGCGTAATGTGATTAATTCAGCCGGAGTAAGTCAGTCACCAGCAAATAAAGAGGTCACAGTGCGTCGTAGTTTGGAAGAGATTTCCAAGGACATCAAAGAAATCGAAGATTTCCTGACAGTCAGCGAAAATATAATAAAAAAAGAACGCGACAGAGACAAAGAATTTTACGCACGGGAACGAAAACGCAAGGCAGATGAAAAGAAACGGAAATCGATAGAGTATCCCAACAAGGAGAATAAAACTCCATCTCCACCAAAGAAGAGCCCAACCGGATCCAGAAGGAATTCACAAAAATCGCCTACGTTCAAAATTAATTCCTTCAAGATCAAAAAGGGTAGAGGGGGTAGTCCCAAATTTTACAATTCCAAACTCTATTTCCTCAATGGGAAGATTGGATGCGTGGGCACGGATCCTAACCTGTCCAATATAGAATGCACCCATGCACTGGTGAAGCATATTTTGAAATACGAGAACGAAAAACCCTTGGTCAGTCGGGAGAATGTGGAAAAAGTTCTTAACCGAAGAGACGATCCTGAAGAGCTTCACGTGGAAGACATTGAAGATCAGCCAAATTGTGAAGAAACCCATGAAAAGAAAGATGAAGAAAAATGCATTGTCTCTGAAGATGTTGTGGATTGCACTGCAAAACAGGTAGAAGGAGAGGCAGAAGTTGACAACGTTGAACACAGTGAACTGATGGAAGCCGATTGTAACAAGGAAGCAAACGTCCCTGAAATTGTGAATCCAGATGAAATATCAGAGCAAATGGACAAATGTGATGCACAAAGGTAAGGTGCAAATTTTTCTGGTTCTTCCATTTTTAAATATAGTATCTTTAGTTTTGATACCCTTGATACCGATGGACAAGAATTCGTCCGAGAACGAGTACGTCACTTGGTTCGACGATTCACTAACCGCACCAGAGCAATGAGATCTCGTTTAAATCTACCGCCTACACCGTCTAGCAGTATTAGTTCGCCATCTCCCCCACCTCAACATCCACCCCCTCCTCCACCGCCACCACTGCTCATTAAGCCGAAACATGAAGTTATCAAGGTGTTGCCAGCAGAAGAACCGCGAGCTCGTGATTTATTTGTGGCCGATCAAAGCACAGTAAGCGATGGATGCTGGAACTGCAATGGATTTTGGGGTAATACCCAAAACAGTGGCGTCCTGGACCCACAAGGAAAAATATATATATCTTGGCTTTGTGTGGTGTCACTAACTTTTCTGTACAATGCCTGGGTAATTCCATTACGTTCCGCGTTTCCTTTTCAAACATCGGAGAATATCAAAATTTGGTTGGTGATTGATTATTGTGCAGATCTCGTTTATTTTCTGGACGTGGTTTTCTTCAAGCATCGGGTAATGTACTTGTTTGAAGGATTTTGGGTTAAAGACAAGAATTTGACCAGGAAGAATTATATGAGGAAACTGCAGTTTAAGGTAACTTTTTAGAAGATTTGTATTTAAGAAAAGTTTTATGATTTAGTGTTGCAGTTGGATATACTGTCCCTAACACCACTCGACCTTTTCTACCTCAAGTATGGAACTGGAGCTGTCTACCTAAGATTCCCGCGATTTCTTAAGATTCAAAGCTTTTGGGAAGTCTTCAAGCTCCTCGATCGTGTTATTTCATCTCCCCACTTTGTAAGTATATCAATTTTTTTTATATTAGAGTAATTATAGTAGAATTCCTTTGAGATAGAGCAGAACATTGTACATAAAGCAGCTTATAGGTAATCCTCTGAGGAATTTTGATGTAAATAAAATATTTCTATTAGTGCTGTGCAAAAGTTACTTGCCTTTAAGTGCAAACAGATTTAGAAACTATCCATCATTGAAGTATTGCATTAGACTGTGTCTCTTGAACTCCTGACGTGTGATCATCAATTTACAATTCTCTTCCCTTTTTTATTGGGAATTGAAGAGTGTGATCATAGAGCCTATACTTGAAGTTCATGCGTGATCCACTTTAGGACCATTTAATTCTTTATATGCAATGTTCGTGGTAGCAATTCAGTTCTCGTAATCCAATCGGCATAAAAAGGGGACATGTGTAAAATGTCTATTAATGCCGCCTTGGAGCATTAACACAAAAATCAATCAACACTTAAGACAAGATGAACCAGTAGAACTTGTAATCATTACCAAGTCAATTCCGTAATTACTATCTGTAAGAGAGATCGATTACAGTGTTGATTACTTTGACACGGCGATGTCTTACATTACACTGGTAACCACTTACATTTTCTAGAAATTCCTATAAAAAATTCTTCAATTACGAGACAGTGAATATAACATTTCCTGCTGGCACAGCCTTTTCTGGCGAGCTGTTCAGAAGGAAACGTAAACAATTCTGTATTAGCTCTGTGATTAATTTTGATGTAGGTGTAGGTACTTATCAACTAGATCACAGGCTTAGTTACATTTATCACCGGATGTCATAGGTGGTAATGAACTACCATATGCATTACTCAGAACTAGATTTCTATTTCGAAAGAAACTAACTATTTTTGCTTCTGCATTACTTTTAAGAGAATGTAATGCAGAATGTAATGCAGAATGTAATGCAGATTGTAATGGATCTAAAACAAATTATGCCAACTAGTTTCTTTCTTTCTTTTGTATTAGAAAATGTGAAATATTTATTAGTTCGGGAAGTATTTCTAACAGCAATACTTTACCTGATACCCTGAAATTATAAAAATTAAGAAAAAAATAAAATAAATGGTAATATCCTTTGTGATGTTGAAGGATCATTTGTTCGCTGAAAGAAGACTACTATTCTACTATTACTATATTTTTTTCTGTATATAAACAATTAAAAAATATTTACTTTTTTTACTAACTGTACATATTTTGCTTATCTTTATTACTTGAGCAATGGGTTGTAATCGTAAGTAGACGCGGATGGCACTTAACGTTCTTTCGAGAACAAAAAATCTCAGCTTAAAGTTCTAACGTCCTCGAAATGACTCTTCTGCAGCGTACTTGTCTGATTTGTGGAATATGTAAAATAATTGTAATCATACTTTTTGTTCATGACGTATCCATCAGGATTTGTATTACAGTGAATACTATTGCCATTATTATCTGTTTGCACTTTATGTTTTGTCCGATCAATCACTGATCGATTCATTTCATCGTTAAATATATAACAAACCGGTTCTGTTATAGTAAAAACTCTTTTGATTCTATCAAATGAATATTAAAAATTGAAAAAATTTAATCAAATATATCCAGTAGATAGTCTATTGTCACAGTCAAATAGTAAATCATATTCATTGTTTCCTGTATGTGCCTATGTATCCGTGAAAATGCAACAAAAACCGTCAATTACCAGTCTGTCTGCTTCACAAAACAACCAGGCTTCATTATGTAGATTTGAATATTACGTGAAAATCGCTTAGGAAATTCAAAATTGTAACTGTATTTAATATTTCAGGTGCGTGTGGCCAAGACCTTAACCTACATGCTGTACATGATACATTTAACGGCCTGCGCTTACTACGCGTACAGCGCTTATCAAGGTGAGCTCTTGTTTTCTGATCACTGACCAATTACAATCGACTTATTGTTTTCCAACGACTACCGTTGCTTTTATTTTACCTCGGTTACTTTCTTTTTATTTATTTATTTTTTTTTTAACAAAACAGGTCTGGGCACAAATCGATGGGTGTTTAATGGTAAAGGTCACCCGTATGTGAGATGTTTTGCATTTGCCACAAAAACTGCAACTTCTATTGGTAAGTGTTTTTTTCTATTGAATTTTTAGTTATATCAAAACCTCTTTAGGTTAATAATCCTCCATTTCTTTCTTTTAACGCTTTATGAGTAAAACACAATTTTGAAATGTTTTCTCCCCATTGGAGATGTCCCAAAAGGCCGAAGAACAACCATCGCCCCTGTCCGTAAAATTTAAAAGTGACACAAAATAGTTCTGGGTTAACGTTGGGTACAGAAGGAAGATTCAGTAAAAATGTAAAGTAAAATTGTTGGCTGTTTCCATCATTAATGACGGTAACAAAAGCAGAAAAGTTAAACTACTGAAAAAAAAACTTCTTCTATCATTCTAACTCCAGTTTTTCGACTACTCCGTTTGGAACCAGCGCTTAAAACTTTTATAATAAAAGATTTTCTTTCTTTGATTATGAGCAGGACATTTCGAAACGTCTATACTATTATTTATTTATTACTTCAATTTTGTGGATAGTAAGATTTTCAGAAACCACCAGTAGTTATCATCACTATCACAAGTTGCGTTTATCGAGAGGCTGCAATTTTGAAGACTTACACGCCAGTAAACCATATGAGGCGCTCATTTCATCAAACCCCATACTGTGTTTTTTCGTGATATTATTGAAGCTCTCTAGGGCAAGTTTGATTAGAAATATCCTATTCAAATCTGATATAAACAGAGCTTCGGAATGATTTAAAAAGTTCTGATACTGTCTCCATCGCAAGGAAAACCAAAATCAAGAAGAAATTTCTCTGGATCAGAGTTAAAAACTTTCATTGAATGGAAAAATGAAAAAGAGCACTCGATGGAACTCAAATTTAAAACTGAAAATTGAAAAATTCTTCCACTTGTTTAAAGTTCCATGGAAGACAAAAAATTTTTGCAGATGGGAATTGCACTAACCCAAGCTACTGAGGTACAAGAAAAACTTTACGGCATTTGACTTAGCGCTCATTTCGTAAGGCTGATATCCGATCCGGATTTGAATATAACTTCCACATTTGGACAGCAGTAAGATGCACTGCATTGTCCATGTTAAACAAAGGGTTTGAAGTTTAGGGACCATGAACCGATTACGTCTAACATCGAATCCCTGGAGCACTCATGTAACGTCGTCGTCTCATACGTTGTTTTAACACTACTTCTGTGGACATTGTTTTCACAAAGTATTGGAACTGATACTCGTGCTTCTAAGCCATCTTCATCCCTTCGTACTTTAGACCTTATGACAATAGGCCACTCCACTCCGCTCTTTAGTTTCTTTTCTCCCAATTCTTTTCCTTCCGTCCTAACAAAGCTCTAATAAATGTCTTTGTATGCAACAGGAAAGAACCCTAAGCCGGAGCAGGAGGGCGAACTGGTGTTTATGACAGCCGCATGGTTAATGGGCGTATTTGTCTTTGCCCTGCTCATCGGACAAATCCGAGACATCATTAGTACTGCAACTCGCTTACAGTCTGAGTATCGTCAATTGGAGGACGAAACATTGGAATACATGAGGCGCCTGAACTTGCCCAATGAAGTTCAACGTCGAGTCAAGATGTGGTTCAAGTTCACATGGGACCAGCAAAGAACTCTAGGTAAATGCACTGATAATCCTCTAAATTTTTGTTAAAATAACTTTTTCCAGATGAAAGTCACATTCTGGACTCGCTTCCAGCCAATCTGAAAACGGACATCGCTATATCCGTACACATCCAGACTTTGTCTAAAGTCCAACTTTTCGCCGATTGTGAGGAGGCATTGCTACGTGAATTGGTTCTCAAATTGCGATCAGTGACCTTCCTGCCAGGTGATTACGTGTGTCGAAAAGGAGAAGTTGGCAAGGAGATGTACATCGTTAAACTGGGACAAGTGCAGGTCATGGGTGGTCCAAACAATGACGAAGTACTTGCCACCTTATCCGAGGGATCCGTGTTTGGAGAGATAAGTTTGTTAGCTATAAATGGAGTGGAGGGCAACCGTCGGACTGCAGATGTAAAATCGAAAGGTTTCTCCAATTTATTCGTTCTGTCCAAGTCCGACCTAAACGAGGCCATCGTATATTATCCAAATGCTCAAGCGATACTCAAAAGACGTGCCAGAAGTCTGATGCGTAAAAATGCAGCTCGAGAACGAGAGGAAGCTCGTCGTAGTGCAATGAAAGCGGATGTTGTTATTGCTAATCCAAAAACGCCAGGATCTCCACCAAAACTGTTACGAACTGTAATACAGGCACTTCCTGAAGAATCCCCTGCTGTAATATTGCTGACAAAGAGCTCCAAAAAAAGGAAGAAGAAACTCTTGGAAGGTGATTCTAGCGAAAGTCAAAAGGAGCAACAAGAAAGTGAGAACTCAAGGTCGGATGAGCCACCGTTGTTTGAAAAGAGGGCAGGATCTCCGGATTTGCTGTCTTCTATTCAAGATGAACTTAAGAGCAAGAACAGATTTATTAACTTGACCGATTCTGAAAAGGCCTTAATTGTTTCTTCGTGCAGTTCAAACGACGAGTGTGACGTCATCGTGCACAATGAGCTATGAGTGATTTTTACAGGTTACCAAGAAGTCGTTTATTTTATTTATAAAGTGGTAGATTGCTATATTTAAATGTTACCTACTGAAGATGTTTAGGCGTATATATAGATGTTAAAAATGCTAAAAATAAATATAAAAAGTGAAGCAAACTTAGAGTGGTTTTAGAAAGAGCTGACGGTAGGATACCATTCCTCGCCATTAGCTTAGTGTGCAGACAAAAACCACAGCCATATCGTACAGAACATTGATCAACTCTGTGTCCTGGGCTGAGAATGTTGAATTCTCTCGTGGTTCAGAGACCTCCGCATACTCACTTAAATCTGCCGAGGTTTGCTGGTCTGTCCAACTGGCGTTCACAGCTCAGAAATCGGTCGACGAGTACTGATGGACTGCATGGTCTGGGCTAAGGATTAAGGATCCATTGGTTGAATTTGGGACCAATCAAGGATTCTAAAATAGCTAATCAGGTGAAGTAGCAAAAGGCTCAGAAGAGCTTCTAAAACTACAGTGGGGCATCTGATCATAGCACCGATAATACCTGTAAAGGTTATTCGTTGTATTTTTGCAACTGCTCCTGGGATTTCTTTTCTTTAACTTTTGGGCTTGGCCACCACGTGAAAGCCGCGTATTTGACTATGGGTGTGATTACTATGGTAAGCACCCTTCAGCCTATACATCGAGAGTTTTTCAACTATTTTTAACAGTGCCACGTGAGTTTTCCCAGAAGCGGAGTCAGTCAGAAAAGTCCCAGTTTGTTTATTTCTCTGTCTTAAAGCCTCACCTACGGTGACTTCCTCGTCGTTAGTTGGAATCAGTTTTAATTGCGGGGATTTAATTAGCAGCTTTAATGCGATTCGAGGCCGAAACGACTAAGTAAACAAGATAATTGTTGGAACGAGTTTAAGCTGCGTACTTCCCCTACATCTCACAGAGTTTGCACTTAGCCACTTTAACGTAAAACATTTCCACCAGTGTTGTCACTGTTGTTTTGTTTTTGGAGATTATTCAAATGAACTTCGCCCAATTACGTATGCGGACTGATAAGGACTGTCGAAAAATTAAACTTTTTACTTTGCTCTCTTTATTCTTAAGCTATAAGCGATTATTTGACAAAAACTATGATACGTGGGCAACAGCAAATTCAAACTAGTGGCGATTTTCGTTTACATCAATATAACTTGGCAGACGTTTGTTTTCATCAATCTTAATTGAATATGCTCCGATCAGGGATCCACGAACATCAGCTCGACCCTTTGGATTGAACTTTGGACCATCTCCAATGGGTTTGGTCTCCTGCTTTACCACGCGGTAACCATTTTCATCAGCCTCATAGTGCACAGTGTTGTGGAAGAATCCATCACTGTAGGAGTACATTCCCTTCACTTTCAGACCATCTCTGCTTTCGGTCCTCACATGAGAATGATCATTGATACCATCCTGAACGGCGGCGTCAAACTCGTAATGAGCCGATTTGGCTTGATGCAAATCATAATCAAACTCTGGAGTAGTTTCCTGAAAATCACTACCACCATATTCGCCTGCAATTACTACAGGATCCTGTGGAGCTGAGCGGACATGAATCCCTTCTGGTTGATTTCTGACTTGGGAATCTCCGACAATTCCTTCCACCGAGTAGGTGTCCTTTTTCAGCTGAGGCTGTAAAAATAGAAGTGGAAACAAATTAATAAACTACACACAACGTGACGCTGAGCCTGAACAGCTGAACCCATTCAATTAAAATGCTTGGATTATGTAAATTCAGAAGTAGACTTGAAACGGCGACTATGAAAGCTGTTATTAGGCTCAAGACCGACTATGAGATAAGCTAGAGTAGCAATCGAAAAAACCGTCATCCATCGTGACCAGCTCGACTTTATCACTTAAGTTGGTCGAGTCGGCTTCGAAAGCCATCGAATCTCGATAGTCTTCTTGAAGAGTTCAAACAGTTAGCATCGCGTCGATAGTAGGCACCTGTTCAACCACCAGTTCAACTATGGGTAAATTGAATCTCAAGTACTTTTTAAAGATTCGTGGAAATCTTCATGAATTCCGCCTCGAGTGACGTGATTTGCAGTGAAAGTGAGACAAAATTTTGATTTATTGTCACTTTGTGCTTGCGGGGAGCAATAAATTAAAACTACTGCGCGGTACACGTTCCCCGGCAGAGTATGTGGAAATCTTTCGTGATTTTTTTCTGGACACTTTCAGTATGCCAAAGTGGATAAAGCACTTCTGATGTGTTGTAAAAATAGCCAGTTTCATCATATTCGAAATTGAATAGTTGTCTAAAATCTGCTAATAAAAGCAGTAAAAACAGCTAATCAAGATTTGTGGTCATTCTAACTTTGAATTAGGGGCTTCCTGTTGTCTGTTACTTGATTAACGAATTATGTAGAAAATTTTGTGGCACTGTTTGTTTTTTTCTCTCCGTCTGCTATACAGATTCGAAATACTGAATACGCGTTTTTCTTTTTAGTACATTTCAAGTTCATTATTTGTGAGAAAGTTAAATTCCTTCCTGCTCTTATTTTCGGTCATGGTGGTGATTTTACTGTCCCAATGTATAATTTCCGGGTTCCAGACAAAATTACTGGAGTATTAAAGACGAAAAACATTAATAAAGAGAGTAGGTTGTGATATGGAACCTTGCGGCACTTTGAACTCAAATTCATGGGAAATGGGAAATATGTAAAGATGTTAAAGCGTTTGACGTGTTTCTAAATTTTAACTAGCAAAGGTCGATATCCGATAACACCTGTTCCGTTCTGTTTGCGAATAAGAAATAAGGTTCTCGACACCAGAAGACCCAATATTGCAGCCCCAACATGCGTACACGAAAGGAAAGTTTTGTGTAGATCTCACAGGTGAGCGTAGGAAGAAGAAAGTTCTCGGAGTGGGTCCTTCTGATAGACAACAATTTTGCTTTCTGCTACACAGACGACTTGGTCATTATTCTAGCCTGATCCTTTGAAAATGGATTGAGTTATCCGTCATCCAGGTTCGTCTGTGCCCCATGTATCTATTGTTGAGGTAGTGCGAACCGGGAGCTTTGCTTCTGATATGAAGAACAATTATCTACTCGAGATTATGACATATCTATTCTTCTGGGAGTGCAAAAGGTGCTGCGCCTAGAAAAGTATACTGCGGTCTTTCAGGTAGAGGAACCTGTATTCTCAGGGGCTTTAAGTTGCGGTTATCAATGTTCTTGTGAAACCCTTCGTATTCTAGGTTTGAACAGGGCTACTAGATGATTGACAGCATCTATTCGCGTCCTTGTATTTCTTCTTTTTGGAGATGGATGAAAAACGAGCACTTCAAGTATCTTTTCACATCATCAAAGTATCGAAAGGATAGCTTGCTGTCAAATTTTAATAATGAAGAATAATCGATCCATTCAAGAACTCAAATTTGAATTTAAGGAATACATTGCAGGATTATGTTCGAACTTCTGTCGAATTCATAAAAGAACTCTCACTAACCTAAACTAATAGAGCACAATTCTCACTTCACACTATTTTTCATGAGTCACGTCCCAACAATTTTCCATTATAAATCCAAAGGATCAGAGGACCTTTCAAATTGAAGAGGATATTTTTAGAACACCGGGGCAAATTTATGTTTAAGAGGATTGCAAAAGGCATCCGAAATTAAAAATTCTGGATT
>QYTT01079733.1:20768-49526 GCA_006980735.1 Dasypogon diadema
TTATTTGTGAGAAAGTTAAATTCCTTCCTGCTCTTATTTTCGGTCATGGTGGTGATTTTACTGTCCCAATGTATAATTTCCGGGCTCCAGACAAAATTACTGGAGTATTAAAGACGAAAAACATTAATAAAGAGAGTGGGTTGTGATATGGAACCTTGCGGCACTTTTAACTCAAATTCATGGGAAATGGGAAATATGTAAAGATGTTAAAGCGTTTGACGTGTTTCTAAATTTTAACTAGCAAAGGTCGATATCCGATAACACCTGTTACGTTCTGTTCGCTAATGAGAAATAAGGTTCTCGACACCAAAAGACCCATTATTGCAGCCCCAACATGCGTACACGACAGGAAAGTTTTGTGTTTATCAATGTTCTTGTGAAACCCTTCGTATTCTAGGTTTGAACAGGGCTACTAGATGATTGACAGCATCTATTCGCGTCCTTGGATTTCTTCTTTTTGGAGATGGATGAAAAACGAGCACTTCAAGTATCTTTTCACATCATCAAAGTATCGAAAGGATAGCTTGCTGTCAAATTTTAATAATGAAGAATAGTCGATCCATTCAAGAACTCAAATTTGAATTTAAGGAATACATTGCAAAATTATATTCGAACTTCTGTCGAATTCATAAAAGAACTCTCACTAACCTAAACTAATAGAGCACAATTCTCACTTCACACTATTTTTCATGAGTCACGTCCCAACAATTTTCCATTATAAATCCAAAGGATCAGAGGACCTTTCAAATTGAAGAGGATATTTTTAGAACACCGGGGCAAATTTATGTTTAAGAGGATTGCAAAAGGCATCCGAAATTAAAAATTCTGGATTTTATCTTTACCGTGAAAGTTGAACTATAAATTATTTCAGCCAAGATAACCCTGCTGATAATCGCTGCAGTCGCAGTCGCAAGTGTTTCTGCAGCAGGTGGTAAGAATGCATTACTCTCGACCTTAAGGTGGTCTTTAATTTACATCCCCTAATTGCAGACTGTCCCTCATATTCGAAGGTAACAACGTGCTCACCAAAGTGCCTGAAGGACAGTGAATGCAGCTCAATCGGCGGAAAGTGTTGTCCAAACCTCTGCAACTATAAATCATGCGTCCAACCAAATCAACTATCAAACACTGGATCAGCTGGATATAAAGGATGTAAGCTAGGAAGCAGACGGTTCGATATTGTTCGGAAATTCTAATTTGTTTTACATTATAGCATCAAGCTCTGCAACGGGGACCTATTGCGGCAATGTAAAGTGTGGACCTCATGAAAAATGTGAGAACGATCGCGCTACAAGCAGACCAAAATGTGTTCGATCGTAGACTATTAAGAGATTGTTCTTTTTTTAACTATTTTTGCTACTAATAAAATAAACTATAAACAAAAGGAATTTGTGTACTTACTTGAAGCTGTCTGAACGGTGGTGGAGCCGCCACTGATAATCCCAAAATCGTCAGTAAGATCACAACTCGGATCATCTTCCCGAGAATGTTGTCAAAATTTTTGGGAATTTAATGCACCCTGAGAAAAGATACTTCACGATATGACATCCATTCCAGAAATTACTGAAGTTATATAGATTTTCGGAGCAAGTAATTAAATCCATGATTCAGATCATTAGTCTTATATAGCAACAGAGAATTTTTCTTAGGGTGCAGACAGTTGCCGGGTAGGTTTCGAGAATTTCTTGAAAGAAACTTGTTTCGACTTCAAACACGTCAAAAATGTAGACATACTGCCTTTAGATGCGATTGACCATGGGATCCCACAACTGCGGTAGGCGATGAACGATTAGGTCTGAATAGGGAAGTAAATAAACTTTTCGTAGGTGTGTTGAGTACCTCAGATATCAAAGCAGACTTTAAGATGTAACTAAATTGCGCATCGGGCTACAAAATGCCAACTTATCAGGCTTTGAACAATGTATTTTCCTATCAGTTGAACAAGTATTCTGTGTTCATTGAGTAGTTGAATATAATCGGACTTCCTTGACCTCTTGACCTCTCAAGAATTTTTGCTATTTCAATTCTTTCACAACGCAACTCGAAGAGATAGCATTGCTCTGAAGATCACTGAAATACCTGCAAAATTTTTCAGGACCCCGGTGTGGATAACATCTATACTATGTCCAGGATACTCATCCGAGGACACTTTTATAGATTATTTGAATCCGTCATTTCTCCGGAACAAACTCCAGAAACCTTTTAGGTGATCGAAAGTATCTAATGCAATTTGACATCAACCAGTACCCACTAAGGAAGCTATTTTTACCACGTCCTGATTCGTTCAGTAACCTTGAGTAATTTAGAGATATATCGATAACCTCCTGTAATTCCAAGCAAGATCTAAAATAATAGAAAATATAAAAAACGCTTTAAAACAGGATCAAGTAGTCTGAGGTACCTAAACAGGAGTCATCAGACCAATTTAGAGCGGTTGGGGCTGGATCTGATCCAAGTTGAGACTTGAGTGAGCCTTATCCATCCGGACTGAGCCGTCTCAGCCCTAGATAAGTTAGTGAAGACGCGAGAGTGCTACTCAAACATCGTGTTCAACTGTTATGAGAGGCTGGTGGATGCCCGAAAGAACCTTCATGCCCATGAGGATCCACCACTGACTTTGTCCTAATGAAAAGCGAAACTTGCTACCAGGAAGACCGACATGAGTTACCTCGAGGATTCCAGGGTCTGACCCAACCACCCAGAAGGGCAGTGGCATGTTTACAGACTAGCATCTGTGATAGAGGAATAATGACGTGGATAAGAGGAGAGAATGGCCACTCTTCTCCCTCAGAACCATAGGCAAAAAAATCGTGCTTCAGAGGATATCAGAAAAAAAGAAAAAAAAGGGGAAATAAGTCCCCAATGTTGTGATATCCTAGCGGCTATACAATATCTTTGAAGAATTAATTTATTTACACTAATGTCTTGTCCATCGCAGGATTGCTCGCCCTACAAAATTTTACGAGAGGAGAGGAGAGTGAAGAAAAGAAAACCATTATTTGCGATTGGTTTTCGTCTGACTTTCGTTTAGTGTTTGGACAATTACTGCTTACAATCAGAGAGAGCTTAACAAGACATCAATGAAGTTAAAAACGTCTATCGTACTATATACAGGGTGTCCCATCATGGATCAAAGAGAGCAGGCTGATAAAGGACTTCAATACCTATCGATGCAACCCCGACTTGTTAAATAATTTTCTTAAGGTACTGCTCTTTCTGATGGAGGAACTCTTAATAGTACGAAGCACAATAGGCCAACAGGTGACCGCAGTGCGTAGGCTACTTCAGCCCCGCCTCAATCTAAATCTATAGTTAAAAAAGTAAAAAAATTACCTGAACATTTATTTTACTTTCTCTTGTTTTTCAAAATGCGCCAGCACCGCCTGTTCCCTATTTGGTCCTCACCTCAATCCCTTTGAAAATGTAATTCCTCACCGCCGATCACTGAAATTCGACATTAATTTCTGGCTTTATTAGAAGTTTTCCAGTAAAGTTAACTGTTGTTTATTGCGCATCGAAATAGCTGTTAATATATTTCTACCAATACGAAAAATCGATAGATGGAAAGAACTAGGAAATGGCGAACACCACCAGCAAGTCCCATATGGTCTAGTGGCTAGGATACCTGGCTTTCACCCAGGAGGCCCGGGTTCGATTCCCGGTATGGGAAAGCCGTATTTTTTGTTTTTCTTCGTCCGCACCACACTTTTCTTAAAAGCGGTACCAAACGAAGCGGAAGCACCCACTCTTTCGCCAAATTCAAAAATCTACAACTCTCAAGGAAGGCTGCCGACAAAAAGAAACTTAGAAAAGAAGAAAAATTTATTAAATAATTTCTGAAGTACATGAATACTCTCTAAATGCGCGCTCTACTTTTTGACTTTTTCATCCTTTCCCTTGTCGGACTTTTCCTCTTTCTTGCTGTCCTTATCATCCTTCTTCGCGGCGTCCTTCTCCTTGATGTCCTTATTATCTTTTTCCTTCTTTTCTTTCTCCTCCTTTTTGCCCTCCTCGGATTCTCGGTTGGTCAATTTGTTGTTGATTAAGTTGTGGAGTGCAATTATGGAGCGAATCATCGAAGCCAGATACACGACGAGCATCTGATCGTTGGTTTTCACGTACATCGTGTCGGTGAAGGTTTCTGAGGTAATGTCAGGGAGTAAATTGAATATATCTTGAAGCTGATAGACAATTTGGTGATTAAGGGGAAGTTGGCCTGTTCCCACCTTGGCCAGGTAGTTTTTAATGTCGCGCAATTGTGCATTCAATCCTTTAAGGCCCTGCAGTTGATTTGTGATTTTTTGGGACAAACTACCAACGGTGGTGTCCTTGATGTCTCGCAGTAAATGCTCCACACCCACTTCTTCAGCCTCTTCAGCACCGATTTCGCTTGGGACGTGTTCAAATGTTTTTGTAGTTGGCGTTCCATCATCATGGACTTCCTCCACTGCGTAGTACGCCTCGGTCGGTAGGCCCAAATCCTTTGGTTTGGCGTCGATGATGACAAGCACCGAGTTAGGGCAATAGCGACGGATCAGTTCATTTATTGCAATGTCATTCTGGTGTAATTTTGGTCCGGTGTGGTACCAGCCAACAACTCTTTCACGTGCATTGACTTTCTTAAACATTCCGTACATGTTCTCAAGGTAGTCATGGTCAAGGAACCACACCGATTTGTCTTTGTCATCCTCATCAAATGGAACTAAAAAAACAAACAAATTCTAGGTTTGCTATACTTTTGGTGAATCTACTGTGAGATACCTGCAAAACTGTTCGACACATCCAGAACTCCCTTTGCTCGCCAGCAGCCCAGTAGGACTCCTACAACTCTTTTCTGGTTACCTATTTTTCCCATTCGATTAAAGTGATCCACGACGCTGAGCAGCACCAGCGGATGAACGATTACTTTCTGCACTACAACTTCACCGACAGGCATTTTTCTTAAATTATTTATTAGGACTCTCTACTAATATAATTCGAAAACTGGAGCAAGATCTTTTCAAAAGCCGCACTAAGGAAAATGACAGGACATAATTTGATGATGACTGTAATTTTGGAGTTGTACCATTGGCTGGATTGATGGTAGACGAGTTCATGATGCTTCTAAATTAATAAAAAAAATCCGTAGTTGTTTGTAGGATTTCCTAGAAATATCCACCTTTTGCAAATACCGTTCTACGAGACCTGCAACAAACTCCTTTTATTGAGAGAAGTTCCTTTAGAGAATTCTTTGAAAACAATTTCGTTCGACAAAAGGTTTTTATTTCTCCCAGTGCAGGCACAACAACTTATAAAACCAAAATCACAACATTTTGTGTTGTCAAAAGTTTTCACAGATGTGTCAAAAATTGGCTAGGAAGTTTGTCGTTGGTTGGTGTTGGCTTGCAGAGTGTAGAGAAGAAATTTGTCTGGGATTCAATTAACATCCAGAAGAAATGGCAAATGATGTAGGGTGAGGACTAATAACGTTTCTGTTTAATCACGAATAATATTTTCAGACGTCCAGTACAGATGAACGGCGTCTATGGATAGGCAATTTGGACACACGATTGACTGAGTAAGTAAACAATTATCGATTTTTAGCCATTCAGTAATTCATTGAGAGTGTCCGGAGGAGAATTCTCTGCTGTGTACTTTATGTTAAACTAATTGACTTATTTTCATTTCCTTATTGGTATCACCTCTTGAAAATTCTGCAAAAATGCGGTAATATCGAGAAGTTTGACATGCTTTTCCATAAAAGTGGACCGCAGGCTGGGCAGCCAAGGGGGTACGCTTTTGTTACTTATAAAAGTGTAAGTATAATTCGATTTAAAGGGTAAGAGCTGCACAGGTCAAAGCAAAGTTCCATCCCCGAGGAAAAAACAATTATTTTACTCTGGGCAAATATTCTAGGCGACAGAATCAGCGCTAGCGTTGGACAAGCTCAATGGCAAACTTGTGGGAAGCAAACATGTGGTCGTAAGACTGGCTAAAAATATTAATTACGTAAGTTCACCTGAAGTGGCAGATTAGCTAAGAGATTAACTAACTATTTTTCTCAACAGGATGATCTGGAGAAGCCTAAGCCTAAAATTGAGATCCCTGTGTTGGCAGCTGGAACATCAAAAACTCGAAAGATTAGCAAGGAACATGCAATACAAGCGATCGAAGCCAAACTGAAAATGCTTGAAAACAAGAAAGATGATCTCGAAATAAATAAGACTCTCTCGAATGAGACTCCCCTGATTCAAAAGTATCAGTTCAACAAAAACACAGACCCCAGCAAAACACAAACAAGTTCCCGTCACCATTACTTAAAGCATCGTCATACCGGCGGTCCGTACAGTAAAAACCCCAAACATCATAGGCGATAATCGCCGCCGAACACCTTGTGATAAAATAAACTTAAGCTATAAGAAGAATCATGTTCGGGCCATGCCCGCCCAATCACTATTTAAGCGATACTCATCCCCTCATCTTGTCACTTAGTGCTCCGCTGGAGTGTTTTAAACAAATTTTATTCTAGCTAAATATTATAAATCTCGAGATTTTTCTATTTTCTAACAAGAGATTTTTAACAATTTGTAATTTTTGAGTAGCAATTGTAAAGTTGGTTGTATTTGAAGAGAGGTCCAAGTACTTTTGTTATTGTGTGCCCCCATTTTCGAACAAATAAATTCGGCTTTTATGTACATTTTTTCCGTTTTTTATCTTTTCGTCTTTTCGAATAATTGGCGTTTGCTAATTTCTGTGAAAACTCGGGTACAGTCGTTGTACCTGGAGCAGGTTTTCAGACCAGCGAGGTCATCGCAGTTGGATTAGCAGACTCGGCTGAGATCATGGCCCCTATGCCCGATGAATCGTGATGAAGCCACTTTAGCTGAGGTTAAAGGAATAACAAACGACACGAGAACGTACCTTTGCCCCAGCAAAGGTTTAATCGGACGGACTACTATTGTACCTCAGAGAGCAGAAGGGCCCCAAATGGTGAACATTGAGGCTACGGAGATTCTGGCGAGAGGTGATATACAACAAGAGAAAACACTCTACCGCCTTTGCTTCGCTCTCTAAGGACGACAAGTTATTTGTGGTGATCCACCTGCTAAGACAACCATTGACGAGCCTACTACGTAGCGGGACTTGTGTCAGGATATTTTTATGGCATTGCCCAAGGTCAGGGGACAACCCTATGATGCATACAGCGCAGCTTAGGAGCCGAAGACGAATTTTAGGGAAGAGGACACTTTTCAAGTGTAAATTTAAATGTAGAAATCTCTTGAATGCATTTCTCATTAGCAGGCCAATTTGATGTTTTCGCATATTTCATTTATTTGCAACTTAAAAATCTATTCCAACCTCATGTAGCCTACGATTTCTCTCGATTCCTATATTTCCCACGCATATGATATGGTAGAGGAACAGTGCCTGGACACGGTACTTGCCCTGGGATTTCGCATATGCAGTGGCGATCGCAACCATACCCAAAGTTGGCGGGATTATCCATTTTCTCGGCCGTTAACTCTTCTGCTTTCAGTTGTTCTCTAAAAGTGTTTATAGTAAGAAATTTCATATCAAGAATACAGCACTTCTCATTACTTTGTTTTTCCCACAACCCTAATCAAGTGTTCCACAATATCATCTCTACTTTTACTATCGACATCAACCAGCATTTGTCTCCCATCATCAAAATAGCACCTCACAAACGGTGAAGGAGTCATATTTTTAAATGTAACAACTTGCACTGCTGGATTTTTATACTGGATTTGTGGTAAATTCCAAAACACAAAATCCCTGAAAGTAGATCAGTTTAAAATGAAATTCATGTGGAATGAGAGAATGTACCTGGCTCCCTTGTGGTGGTATCCATGGGTGTTGTAATTTACGCTAAAAATTTTGACTTTTTCCTTAAGAACCAGTTTACCTGAGTTGAGATATTGAAGCGTCCTTCTTACAGGAGCTTTTCCTTTCATAAAAGGCATATTAAATTACTTTAATGTAAATACACCAGCAGGATCACTAGTTCTAGTTGCGACGTTCCCCGGAATAAAAGCAGCTGATAGCAGTGACAGCAGTGGTACTTTTACGACTTATGTCGCCTCTAGTGGTAAATAGAATAATTAAATTTTCGCTTTCAATTTAAATAAAATGGACGAGATTAACAACAGAAAAACCCGAATATCTCGGAACCTTGCAAATTTTGGTAGAGTAAAAAATTATTAGTTCTGTAAACTTTGATTTTAATTTAAATCTTACTGGTGATTTGTAAAGAGCTCAGGCATTTACGATATAAATTCCTAAAATAAATATATTCGGGGCGGCAAGGATTAATTTTTTATACTTATGTTTGAAAAAATTTGACCTGATGGGATTTGCGGTGTATAAACGTTGACAGCCAAGAGATTAAGCTTAATAAAAATTGTTAGCACAAAAATATTATGTGTGCATATCGAAATTGATACTTGGAAGTACTCGTACATTTGATAAAAAAATCTGTAAAATTAGCGGATCGAGAGAATAAACTAAAAAAGTTAACAAAACTGTTAATATTCTTATTAATTCTCATGGAGGTAGCACTACTTGTGTGAGAATTACGCGGCTGAAGTACCCCACGTTCCCCGAATCCCACAGATGGCTTTTATGGGGATTACCATTACAGGGCTTTACTACCCGGAGACAGTTGAGTGGAGGTAACTTATCTACATCTATTGGAAATACGTTCTCCAGGATCTTCATTAACAGTTCAAAGACAACTGAAAACAACCTGTGTCGCCTTACTTTCGGAAATTTCGGTCTTAAGGGCTCCTTTTCCCCTAATTTTGGTCCGTCAGTATTTAATTATAAGGGAAAATATTTTATCCTATCAGACAGCAAATTCGTTTCTTTACTCTTAAACCACCTGCCCCCCTTTGCATATGTCTCCTTTTGTCTTTTGTATTAAAATGTCACTTTCAACCTCCATATCATGGAATCCTAGCCATTTTCGGTGCAATGAATATATTCACTGCCAAGAACGCCCCCCCTCCCCTCCCCCTATATATTCCTGGGTGGTAATTTCTTCTCCTAAAACCTAGTTAAACCAAGAACAGCATTTTTTGATGATGTAATTCGATTCAATTGCATCGACGATCGAACTTTAAGAAGAATTGGACACCTTAAACACTCATCCATCATCAACCAAACTCTTTACACCTCCAGGAACTTCCCACACCCAGTA
Organism: Dasypogon diadema; assembly: GCA_006980735.1. NCBI lineage: Eukaryota > Metazoa > Arthropoda > Insecta > Diptera > Asilidae > Dasypogon > Dasypogon diadema. Next base: position 29,965 of record QYTT01079733.1, read on the forward strand.
ATTGTCTATCTTCACATAATTGTTCTGTCCTTTGAAGTTTTGGCCAATAAATTCGTCGGTACAACTGCAAATAAAACAACTCAATTAAAATAATTTTAATTATTTATTCCTAATTAAATAATTGATCTCAACCAATATTTTTATTATGTACAAAAGTGCCGTTTCAATAAAACACAGTCGACGTACTCTATACGAAAATAGAAGACAAGAAAACTCCGTCCTAATTTTAAGTCTTATGGGGTCGATTGAATCGAGAATGCTTAACACTTATGAGAACTCTTCACCTTACGCGACGAACTATTTTTATACATAAATAACTCCTTAAAGACTAACAGAAGCAAATGAAACAGTTGTTTCGCCTAACAGTAACAAGAGTGTTGCAACGAAATTTCTCCTACGCCGAGCCTAAATCCACCGGTCTTCGGTGCACCAATGCTAAGCAAATTGTCTAAAACCTAATCTCATTTCGGCAAATTTGTTGATAAATGTCCGGCGTGAGGGGTTCATATTTGCCTTTCGACGTTAAGTAGTACAGGGTGTCCTTAATTACGCTGGGATTGAAACCCTCCTTTTGCAGATCGACCTTTCTCAGCTTGAATGTCCCGGTCAGGTCGATTTTGGTTAAGAATCGTAAAAATTGCGGTCTGGCATATGATGGAAGAAGTTTCTTGATATTCTCAGCAAACTCGTCAAGATTGACAGTTCTATCCGGATCGTAGATAGCGGCCATGCCAGCACGTCCCTCAGTATTTGGTATTTCCACTCCGTAAACAATGGAATCACGATAGCCGGCGACGTTACTCACCTGAGCCTCAACTTCGCTTGTTGACACGTTTTCTCCTTTCCACCTAAATGTATCTCCGGTCCTGTCTTTGAAGTACAAATAACCGCGCTCATCAGCCACCAACAAGTCTCCAGACAAGAAAGCCATGTCCCCCTTTTTGAAGACATCTCGAACAATTTTCTTTTCAGATGCTTTCTTGTCCACATAACCAAGGAATTCGCGAGAGGGATTGCCTTTGATGATTTTCCCAATAAAAACGCCCGGTTCATTTGGTTCGCACAGCTGGCATAGACCTCTTTCATCGCGAATAGGTTCCCCAGTATCTTGGTCCGCTTTGATGATAGATATCGGGTAGATTGTTGGAATGATTCTGGACACGAAGCCTATGGCGCCGACAGTATTGTCATTATTTACGATATTGGCGTTTCCTTCTGTTGCTCCATAAAATTCACCAACCCTAGGAATGTTGAAGCGTTCAACAAATTGTGGCCAGATTTGTGGTCGTAGTCCATTGCCGAAGATTATGCGAATTTTGTGCGTTTTATCAGAGGGTGATGATGGCGTCGCCAAAATGTATCGACACATTTCACCAATGTATTGTGCAACCTAAAACAAAACCAGGAAAAAAAACAGTTACGTATTAGAAAGGAAAAATTCAAAGCTTTTCAAAGCAAAAAGTTTAGTTTTCTTCTTAAAATTTGGACGAAGAAGGCACAACGATGTGATCAACCTTGGTTGGCTTTTGATTGTATATTTTGGTAATTTCCGCGGTGAAGGCTAAACAAATCGAATTAGAATTGAAAAGTGCTTGCCATTTTATCCACGTCGGCAGTTGACCTGGTGGAAGTGTTGCTCGGTGAATCTCCTTGGCGACCAGTGCCTTCTTCGGAGTATTATTGGATTTGTGAAGTCCACAATGAAATTTGATGAATAATTTGCAACATAAGCAGAAAGCCACAAGTAGGTTTTTCTTTTCAGAAATAAGTGATTGCAAATTGCGCAATTATTCCACAAGAATTAGGTTTAATTATCAAGGAAAGTGCAGAAAAATGGGGGCAAAGTACAAGTACACTTTTTGCACATATTTTTTTCTGACTATCCCTGGCACTAAAACCGCTAATACTAATCTGTGACTGGCCGTTATTACAGAACCTGAAAGTTTAATGACGTTATTGCTGAGTTGTCGCAGTTAAAATTAATGTATGATGAATAAATAATAAATGCATAGCCATTCCGGTTTGTTTTTCCACTGTCGTCCGAGGAGTGGGTCAAGTTGAATGGCATGTTTTCATTCAGAAATCCCCTTGTGGGTTGATAATTTGATCGCTTCCCACTCTAGTTTCACAAAGTAGTGCAAAGTTGATCTTTCTGCATGACTTGACGATTTATGAACCTGACCCTGATATCGATGCGAGGTAAGATCATGCACTGTGACCTTAAACCCCAGCCAGTCACATGTACACATCCCATTACAAGTTTTGAGATAAATCTTCTTTCTAACTGTCTGCTTACCGTGCAATTATATTTTTTACAATCTGCAAAAAATCCTGAAGCGGAGAATTTCTTTCTGATTGCCACAGTAGCCCCGAATATGATGGCTTGACCCATGCTCATAACCCCTCCAGCCGTGTGGTAAAGGGGCAATGGTGTGTAGAAGATGTCGCTTGACTTGAAACCCATCGTGTAATGAATGGCGGCAGCTATAAAGAGGTACCTAAGAAGAATCAAGTCAGATAGTGTTAAATCTACATCGAATGCATTATTATTACCTCGAATGTGATATTACAGCAGCTTTTGGGAGGCCTGTCGTACCAGACGTGTAAATGTACAGAAGTCGGTCATGGTGGTCAGCTCGCTCTGCATTCGACGGTAATTTGTCCTTGGGAACTGACTGCAGAAGTGTTGTTAGATCTTTTGCCAGTCCCTTGATGGGATTATTTGCCTCATTATTGAATTGATACATGGCAAGAGATGATGGAAGTTCATTGGAAATTTCATCAATTGCTTCGTAGAAGTTCTCTCCATAGATTAGGGCCGAACTAGCTGCTACAGTAATGCTGTGAAGTAGTGAGGGTCCACGTAGATTGGTGTTAATCAGTGGAGTAATAACGCCTATCTTAGAGAGTCCCAACCAAATACCAACGAATTCGGGTCTGTTTTCCAGTAGTAGGCACACAACATCGCCCCGTTTATATCCATGAGAATGGAAGAGATTTGCTATGCGATTGGAGAATTCGTTCACATCCCGGAAAGTCCATTCCTTATCCTCGAATAGGATGCATGGCTTATCAGGATGACTGGCCACATGCATCTGAAATATGTCACCGATTGTGACATTTTTCTTCTCGTAGCGTTTCACCAAAATGAGCAGCTTAAGGTAAGCGAACAGAGCCCTGAAATTGTTTAGTAATTTAGTGGATCTCGTGTAAGTCTGATTTGCAAGTTAATTGTTCACAATCACACAGTCATTCACTTCAAGCTTCAAGTACTGAGGAGTATCTAAATGAGATTAATAAGTGAAAACGGTAGGAGATAACGATATTTGGGCGAGAGACGCTAATAGCCTTGTAGACGACGAGAGGGTCGGAAATAATTCCTAGTAAGAATATTTTAGATAAGGCGAAACGATTGCAGAGCAAATAATTGCGAATAGGTGGAAATAATAAGCGTGCTAAAGCACACGATGTAAAGTTTTAAACATATAACGACGTAACTATAAGTAATTTCGAGGAAGGTAGCATTTCCTATGGCGTAAAAGTGGAATTCACGTAGAAATCAATCTCATGTGGGCTCTCTAACGAACGAACGAGAGGTATTTTTGAAATCACGGTCCATGAACTTGATTTTTCTGTGGTTGTATCTGGAAGAGTTTATTTTGAAATAACGATGGTGAAAATAAAATAAAATTTCCATAAGTTCATGGCCGAGTGGTGCTAAAACCACCAACAACCCTGCGTCATTTCTTTGGTCGCTATAAATTCAATGCGGCTACAAAACTTTCAAATTTTAATGATTCCGGTTTCAAGCGAACATCTCAAATTACAGCCAAGAAATCTGAGAATGTGTTTACATATTTACAAAATCTGTAAAAGCCGGTTAAGGCAGCTTTGCTGTTGATTTCTGTGTGCCGCAGTGCTTCTACAAAATTCACACTTTGTTTATTTACTATGTATAAGGTCGACTTGAAAGCGCAATTTGAGTGATACTTGAACTTTGCACTCTACAAAAACCACAACTCTCAATTCTGATCAGGATTTTCTAATCTTAGAAGGCAGATAAAATTTGCTATTCATTCAATTCATGCCCGCTTAGTATTTTGATAGAGAGTATCGCGTTCAAAACAATTTACAAATTTTATAATACTTTCCCCATTAAGGAGTGAGTAACAAATTGAAACAATGATCAGCAACTTTTGAATGGCACGTCAAGATGCTGCAGACAAGCTAGGGAAGATATTATAGGAAAGCTGTATAAAGTAAACAAAATATGATACTATAGAACAGTTTCGGGAATAGTTAGAATGGATTCAAATGATTATATGAGGCTACTACAAATACATTCGAAAGAAAGCTAAAGGCTCGCAGGGAATGGGAAGAGGTGTTCAAGACTCCTCTGAGAGAGTCCCCTACTATTTTGGATATGCAATGATTTGCATGCCACAGAATAGTTTTACAAGTTTTCTTCGAGTGGAGCAGTTAGATCATATCTAGGATATTTTTGAAATAATTCAAAATTGTTTATGGAAGTGAAGAGGTTTTTAAGTACCTTCCAAGATTTCGCGATGGCAGAGAGAGCATTGAATACAATCCACTTCCAGGTTCATCAATAACATCTTCAACTGAAGAAAATATCCAAAGAGTGATTGAAATTTTACAAAATTTATGTACACCAGGCTTGTGGAGGACTTCCTGGACATTTTTTCAGAGACTAGCAATAAAACAATTAAGAGGAAGGAACAGGTAGAAGTAAAGGACACTCTTATATCCTTATATAAGCCAACGATAACTGTCGTTTTTAAGCTAACAAGTTTGAACACACACAAGTGTGAAATGGGGAACAGGTTACTCTGGAAATTCCAAAAGTTGATTATTTTTTTTTGTTACTTATTTTGAAAGCTTGAAGTCTTAAGAATGATATAAAATCTTGGCAGATCGACTACTTTCAAAATTCATGTTTCCAACTGGCACCCCGTATCAGTTTTTGTAGAACAGACATATTTTTTTATGGTGCCCCATACAAAAAAGTCCATAGTAGTCCTTAGCATCGCTGGAGTGATTCCAATTGGATTCCTTGCGATGGAAAAGAAAGCCATCTATGTGAAAAAGCCTGAGGTCGATCAAAAATTAACCAGCAAGGAGGAAAGATCCGAAAGAGTTATGGAACAGGGAGGCAAGAGGATGGTAGACTGCCAGATTGCTGCCAAGTATTGGATCGCGACTTGGCAGACAGCAGGGTGAAGTGAACTATCACCTCACGCACTTCCTAAGTGGGCACGGATGCTTTCGGTTGCTACAACTAACTTACCGGCAACCGTTGAGTAAAAGCTGGGCCCCTTATCATCTTTATCATAGTTCATGTGAAGCTTGTGTTGGAAAGCGAGAGCTATTGGGAGCTAGTGGCCAGGTTCGTCGAGGATATTATTTGGACAAAGAATCAAGAGGTGCTCCAATGGTCAGTTAAATATAGAGGCCTAGCCCAAAGTAATGTGATAAAAGGTTTCGGACTCAATAGGTCGATTTGGATAGATCTGTACATCATCAGCGTTGGGGTGAACATTGACGTATTTTACACTCTCAGATAGGTCATTAATACATGCTGAAAAGCAATGGCCCTAAAATTGATCTTTGGGGCACCCGTTGAATAATTTGGGGTGGGCATGAACGTTGGTTTTTATTTATTGTAATTATTTGTGATCGGCGTTTCAAATAATTCTCGTCTAAACATGAGGATGAGCTGGAGAAATTAGACAGAGTCGAAAGCTTTTCAAAAACCCAATAGCGCCGATATAACGATTTCGCGATTGTCCAGAGCTCAAGAAACGTTAGTAGCTCAAAGTAGGGCAAAATATTTACAGAAACAATAATTCTGACCGTCTCTAATCCGATTGCATTAGATAGTTGGAAATTAATTACATCCTTCGGTGCCACTTCGTGTAAATTAGAACTATCAAGGCGTTGATTTCCACAGTAAACTAAGGAGAGGAATCTGCAGCTGTACGCTATTTCTTTACAGGAGCATGCTTTTTATACAGTAGCTGGAAACCGTTGAGGATCACAACGATTATTTACGTCGACGAGTGCCCTATGGACTTTACAATCTGTTGTTAAAATTTAAATTTGTGCGATTAAGTTAATAACAATTTGGGTAAAAATAAAAACGTAGCATATTTCAAAGTGTTTGTCAAGTTAATTCATTCAGAATATTTTGGAAATTTTTAGAAAGGCTTGCAAGATAATCTTTTGCATATTTAGGTCTTCTGGAACTATAGAAAAATATATAAAACCAATAATGCAGTTTCTTCTGGGTTGAACTGATCTCGCCAAGCCCACAACTGCCTCGCGAAAGTTCAAGGTTCCTCAGGTAAGTTTAAATCGTTTCAGAACCAAATCACCGTTATTCCGATTGAAAAACAAAGTTGAGAAAATATGTTAATTTCAGTTTTGAATAAAAATCAGATGTGGACGGTAGATTTGCAATCCCCGAAATTAGGAAATACCTTGAGTTTGGTAATTTCCTCTTGAATGCTCTCAAAATAGATTTCACTAATTCCAGTGAAAGGCATTTTTGCCACTCATGTGTTAAGTTACCACGGAGCGCTGCCGTAACACCATTGGATCCCCACGATTCCTAACAATAGCGAAAGATTTATCGTAAAGTTCTTATTTCGCAATGGCTTGTGTTAACACAATGCAAATCATCTTTAGAGTAAGTAAGGTCGAATTAAAATCTGCAATTAAAATACCGAACTCCATGAACGGCAAAGAAAACATGCAAAGAAAGCTGAGTAGTCATTTTGAGTGCTGCCATATGCACTTTACCTCGTGGAAACGATTTCACGGGCACAGAACATTTTTAATCCTTGCGGGAGAATGGACGTCAATACACACACACACACACACGTACACAACCTCGCATGGCACCATTCCCACAAGAAATTGCGATACTTTCATACCATTCTCCTTGCCATAAATAATTATCTTTCTCAACACAGCAAAAAACTTACAAGAAAAAAGAAAGTAAGCAAAATTCAAAACCACTCACGTTACATCCCTGGGTGTAGTAACAGCTGCGATATAAAACCACCGCCAACCGACTTTACTAACAACGATGGCTGCGACGGCCACAAGCAGTGCTGGAATCCCGAACATCCAGCCCATATAGTACCACAGGAGAGCGACAGCGGCGACGAGGAGCGCTAGACTAACCGACATTACGGCCACGCGGCACACAACTGCCGCCTTCCGTAGTACAGACTTCTTCTGGTGCTGGTGATCGTAGAGTGTTTCTCCGCTGGAGTGTGTTGAAGAGAACAATTTGCCGCCGTCATTAACTGGTTTTCCATTACTCCACGATCGCCCGTTTAAACCATTTACGGTTTCTTGCTGGCTGAAGTCGCGGTTGTTGTGATTATAGCCTTTTTCGATGTCGATATTTGCGGGCAGAGGTGATGCGGGGACTGGATTCGCTGATGGCGGCGATCGATATGAATCGTATGAATCGCCTTGTGGTGCCTGTCGTGGGTAAGAATGAAAAATTCGATTTCTATATTTTGAATAGCGTCTTGCTAGCAAATGGCGTCATAATATGAAGGAAGGTGATCTCATTGGTAAGTGGCTGCTTGAACGGAACAGAAAGTTGCGTATTAGCATACTTTTAGGCGATTACTATAAGGTTTATTCACTTTCCGAAGCTTCTTTGCGACACTGTGAGCAATGAGCAACCAAAAGTAACTCTTGTATTTTACACTTTATTGTGGCAATGAATTCTCCGATCACTATTTATTCTCCAACAAATTCACAACTGTTTTTGCAAATATTTACCACTCTCGTTCGCCACCAACTTGACATTTATCTGACAACCATTTTCGCAGCTGTGATTTCATCTTTGTGCTCATGTAGCCATCTGGTGGCTGGAAGAATTATTGTTGAGCTTAGCGACAAAATGAAATGAAGCCGGTTCCGGTGGCCGTTACAAGCAACAAAAAGTTAGAAAAAAGTGCACAAGGAAGACATTTTTTATCCTGTTTACAATATCGAAAGTTGGTGCTAATAACATTTCTGTTTTGGTTATTTGTGAAAATGGCTCAGTCGAGAAACGCCATTAAGTTCTGTTAAAATTTAATTCGATGGAGGAATTTGTGCCTATTATGTGAGTCTAAAACTTGTTATTAGATTGTTCGGCTTTGTATTCTTAATGGAGGTGTTTTTCCTTTTAAGAAATTTGCAATTTTATGTTGATGAACTACTTTAAATTTATACTCTTTAGTAGCTCTGGAGAAAAAGCTACAAAATATACTAAAATATGATTTTAATAAAATTTAACTCTATCCTATCGCGTCACAATTTATTTTTTTATTCAATGCTTTCGAGCCGAATTTCATTTCGGATAGTGAGAAATTCCATGATTATTTTATAAAATAAATCGATGCGGATGTGGAGCGGATTACATTTTTCTGCTTTCGTCCTGATGTGATTCATGAATATTCAAGCGAAGTATTTATTGCCATCTCTTTAATTTATTGTTTTTTGCAAATTAATTTTCTAGGGGTAGAAATACTTAAGTAAATCCCCGAAGCGGGTTGTTTGCAGTTGAATTTCAGTTTGTTAGGAAGCAATTGCTGCTGTTCAAGAGATATTATTTTATTTGAGCAGAAAATCGGCTGAGTAATTGAAAACATTATTACTCACAATTTAAGCGTGTTATAGGGCTGTTAATTTAAAACAGAGTAATACCTTGTTCCCAGGGAGAGAAAAGAGCTGACGACGCGTCTAAATATGAATGATGGAACCTAAGTAAAGGCGAAATTCCTAAACTGAAAAAGCTAAAAGTTTTCTCATTTTGCAATTTGCTGGAAGTTTCTCAATGCGCTTCTTATTCTTTAAAATAAATATTACGTTTAAATTTTAGAAACTACGGAAACTTGTTTGCACGAATATAGCTTCGTTTCGAAAGTTTAGCATTGCGCAAAGAGTGTTAATTTGAAAAATTTAAAACTGAAACTTTAAAGCAGAAAAAAGTCTTTTTTTGGTTCACAAAAAAGAAATGAAAACCTGTTTTTAAAAAAATGGGCGGTGGACGATAAAGTTATTAACAATATTAAACAAAAAAATAACTTTCAAAATGCATGAAAGACACGGCCTTTGCGAAATTGCGATTGGAGCTTCGATTATATATGCAAAAAATATGCGGGATAAAAAAATTCTAACTTCGCGCAAGCCAATAACCACATTTTTAGTATTGTAAAAAATAGTGCTTTTGCATATTTTTATGTTTTAAAAGTGTAAAATTTTGTCTTCAAGAGGTACAAGGCTCTGTGTGAAAAAACGTTTATCTTGAAAAGAGTCGAAGGTTTTAATGATTAGAAAATTTTATAAATGGAAACCAATAGGTGCAATATTTAACGAATTTAGAGTTGTGATAAGTTTTCTCACTTAAACAGGAATAATATTTGTTGAACTATTAAAGCACGTTAGTTCTAAGACCTTCTCTGGAACAGCACATACCGAGGATTGCATGGCTAGAGAGGAGTTAAGATGCTAATATTCGAACTCCGCATACCAGGCGACTTCAGATTTCAATTTAGCTTTCTTGTGATAATGCGGATCATGGTTATTTCTCAGTAATTCGTATGGACAAATGAGCTTTTTAAAAATAAAAAAAATAAAAAATGAGTATGCTAATGAAGTTAACATTACAACAAACAACAAAACGAAATAACAATAACAAAATTCCTTTTTCCAAAGTCCTCGTTGGCTCCTTTCCCACTAGGCATGGTATGCCAACCCAGTCAATCCTTGACTACTTCGACGCTCAATACAATGATATTAACATGTCAAAGGGGAGGGTATATAAATGAACCGATGAAGGCCAAGGCAATAATTTGGTTCTTTCAGTAGGCCACGTCTCGGTGGGAGTGGACTTCCAGCTGAAATTCCTTTTCAACAAAATAAAGTTGAGGTCGAAGGGTGGTCTGTCAAGAGAAAAAAGTGTGGATGAGGAGGCCAAACGTGGTTCTCGACCATTGTGCAACCCCCAACCCGATAATAAACGCTAAAGCGATAGTCCAGAGGCATCCACAATGAAGATGCCAACAATCAAGTCCGATCAACCGACAACGCCTGGGAGAGTAGTTGCCAAATCATCTAGCAGCAAGAAATTATGTCCCAAAGAGGAGTCATTAAAAAAAAGAGGGAGGGTGGTTCGTCAAGCAAAAATAAGAAACAAACATGTTCATAAGCCTGGTCGTCCGAGCCGATGACGTCATCGCCAGCGAATGAAGGCTAAATCAGGTGCATCCAAACAAACTTTCACCATGCGAGAGGGGCTTCGGTTGTATTTTGGAAAAGGTTGAATAAGGAGAGACTTGATGTAGGTTTTATGAAAGAAATTTGAATTCTTAAAGGCCAAATTAAAGTATAGAAGGCTAGGGTAAGCTGCATTATTTCTTAATTCCAAAATTAAATATTCCCTATCCCAGAATTGGTAATTCGAAACTTAGCCGCAGCTTTGGTTGTGGTGGCAATAGCAGGGGGTAGGCAAGAAGCTGTTTTGGCCTCGGTCCTTCAGTAACTTTATCTTCAGTTTGATGTGCAGCCGAACAGAAAGCTCTGTAACTTTATTGTTGTGATTTTTAGCTTAATATTTTGGGACTATATTGTCGAAATGATATACATTAAAATTATGTATTAAAAGATTGGCTTTTCTGACCCATCACAGTGTTGTTCCCCTTTGAATTTTACAAAGTATATGAGCCTAGTCAAGATATCGCTAGTTTTTTTTATTTATATTTATATTGCACAGGACGTGTTAGAATTCTCGTAATTTCCTGACACATGTAACGAGCTCTATTAAATGGCGAAGGATTTTCGGTATAAAGTTTTGTATTGATCGTTAAATGCATTATTTCGAATATTTAACACGAACGCTATCGTACCTATGAAAATTATAATCGAAAATGAAATCTATTGTGTTTTATTTCTAAAATTTCAAAAGTTCTTCGTACTTAGATTAATATTCATAGTTTTTGCTTGCACACATTAATTTTACCTTAGAAGTTGCGTAGTGTCTTAATCAATTCCAGTGGTATGATGTGCTATGTACGACATGGCCTCTTCGTGTTAAAATTAACAAATTCCTAATCGAAACATTTGCAATTTGAACAAACTATTTTTTTATATATACATTTAGTTGTAAATGTATGCATTTGGTTCAAAATCTTGGACACACGAGCAGAAATGACCCACATGGGCATAAATTATCTGACTATAGGCGCTTTAAAGCTTATAAGGGAATGCAAAATTTTATTTTTGCTTTCTTCTATTGACTAAAGTTTTACATCTACGCGCTGGCCTTGGAAAAAACATGCGGAACCCAAGCATTGACGCCAAAAACGTATTTGAGCTAGTGTAGATGACTTTTAACGCTTGCCGACGATTTTCACTGACTATATTGTCAAGACGACTATTAATTTCGTCACCATTAGACGGGCGGGTCGGAGCGGGCGCCAACTCTGAAGTCATCACATACGTTTCATTAATGCATCCTCGCCATGTACATTGCATATGTTTATTAGAACCTCCGCTGCTTTCGTCCTTTTTCGGAAGTCAACATAAGTAAAACATGTCGAAAATGAATCGTTTTATCTTCTGTTTTTCAATAGTTGCTCTGCCCACGAGCAGGAAACTGTAGGAAGTTATTTTCTTATTCAATTTTTGCAGACGTCAGCGATTCTCATTCTGCAGGAAAGTTCAGGATTTTGCATTAGCTTTTGCCTTTCTGCTATTTCCTTACTGTTGTCACTCAGTCTTGCTAAATGAAAGCCTGCCAAGGAATTGGCAGTATCTTTGAGGATTAGTTTTATTTGTGTAAATAGGGCATAGTACTCTCAATCTTTTTGTGGCCATAACAATTTTTATTACACGCACGGCATAAGAATATTAGACAAAATCATTGAATGCAGCACTCAAACGCATTTACCTCGAATATGTGGTGCAAGTGCAAGACCTGGAACCGATATCTTCGCTGCAATTACGTATATTACGCTCTCGTGAGCACGCAGATTTACGTTTTTAATTAATTATGTCAGAAAAATGGATTTAATAGACATGGTCGAAGTTTAGTGAGACTTCAAGAAAAAATTTCTGAATGAAGTCCATTGCGATCGTAAAATTACTTAAGGCTTGTTTGCATGACATGCAAGGTTTACAAAATAGCATTAGGCCGCGGGCGATGTACACGGAAATAATGCAATAATGCAGATACTCGTGTGTTAGATATGCTAAATTATTTGCATTTTGAGTAAAATATTCTATAGGTTTCGAGAAAAATGGATTCTAATCGCTCGAATTTAATTACTATTACGAGAGGTGAATAGTGCTCTAACCTTTATGGAGATAGCATGTGATAATTTATGTTTAAATCGCTGGAATTAGGCTGGATTGCTTTTGTTTTTGTTTTTTTTGTTTCTTTATTCTAAGGCTTAAATAATAGTGTGTTCTTGATTTTTTAAAAGCTTTCCCAGTTTTCCCAGGAGTGCTTATTTTTTAAATTTTTTAAAATTTTATTCGGTCAAACGCTTACCAAGAATGGCCTCAATAATGAATTTCTAGTCTTCTCTAACTGGATGTAAACTTAAATGTTTGAAGATCGGCTGTACTCACAATTAATGCCATCCAGAGGAAAAATTTCAAGGTCTATAATGTTATTTTTCTAGAAAATTTCTTTCAATTGATTTTTTAATTACGACAATGTTGACACCGTCCGTGTCCGACACCGTTCTAAGCCGCTCCTAATAAATCAACACACATAATTTCCTCCAACAGTTATGGCACCACTTACATCCGATAACTGTAGGCTCATGACCAATGTTTGTCCAAAAACGTTGAGTTCATACACTCCTAAAAAGGGGACGAGATGTAATCAAACTATGATTACCTCCCCGATAAAGCACCATCGATGGACGTTGTTGCAATTTGTACACCGCGTCGATCGTTACAAATTATGAATATGAATTTCTTGACAGCGGACTGGTAATAGACGACACTGACCAATTCACTTCTTCGGAACACCTCTCCATGCAAAACATTTCGCAATTTAAGCAGTCGGTGTACACTAGCCTAGCATGTGGTCTGGGGTGTCCTCAGGTTGTGGCTGTTACTTTTATTTTTTACTATTGACTCACAATCTATGGGGCCTGTACACCTAGGTCTGGAATCGTAGACCTGTTTCCCAGGAATGCAGATGTTATTGCTTTACTGCACAAGTTATTATTGAAAGTTGCTGCAACGAGTCAGTTAGCTTGCAGCAATAGAGTGACCAGCAAGAGTTGAATGCACTCAAATGCAGTAGAATTACGTGAAAGTCGCTCGTCGTACACCGCGAATGCGAAAATTAATAGAAAATAGGAAAAATCGCCTTTACCCATTTGCTTGGTGTTTTGCTTTTCAGAAAGTTTCACTATTTCAGATAAATTGCAGAGAAATAAAAGTTTCTTTTCTATGTTGATATCTGAACTTTCCCCCATCTGTAGACGTCTCAATTTCGAATGTTTTCTCTTAAATTAGAAGTTTCCTTTTTAGTTGCGTTTTCTGAGGAAGAAAAATAGATGTTGATAATCTTTTCCTCATTTACACAATTTCTAAAAAAGTAATATCAAAGTAAAGTTCTAATTGACTTTATTGATGTTCACCCTAAAATCTTGTCTTCTTTTTATGAAAAGCAGTTCTGTATATAAAAACATTTATATTAGCAATGAAATGTTTCCGTGTTAAAATTCGCATTGGGATCAATACAAACAGTGAAAAACCCCCAACCCTTCAAATTTCGTTTTGAATTCTACAATGTAAAGATCAGTGTATTCACCACCTGCACCAATACAAGCATTCTTCCTTGAAATTAGGGATCCGCGGATAAGGCTTCCCAAATTACTATTGCTGTTTTTAAGCTCAATGCCGACATTAAATAGCTGTTTCTGAGAAGTGATTGGACGTGCATAAACGAGATCCTTTAACACGTTCACACCAGTATGAACCACCGATGATTCACGCGAGAATTTTAAGAGAATATTACATGATAAACTAAATGCAACATAAGAAAGCTCTCTTAATAATAAAGCCTCGGCGTGAACGTGTTAAATGGCCACATAAATAAAAATCCAATGAATTTAAAGCGTGCGATTCCGTTGGCCATGGTACTGGGTCTCTACGTCCAAATCTTTGGAAACCAAAACAGAAGTGCACAGGAACGCCATAACGTAGAAACCACGTCTCTCTTCGAAGGCTAGTGATTCATGTTCAGCTAAAGCATCTAAATGTGGGCCACGTAAAAATTTTTAACTATCTTATGCCATTTACTCTGGTGTTATCCATTCCTAAGTGATATCCGACCGATAAGCAATCCTTTTTTACTCGATTTCAGAAAAGCTTTTGAATCTTTTGATCACGCAGGACTTTTATCAAAATGTTTAGCCTCTCAGCCGTGGTGCACTACAAGGTTCTACACCTGGTCCACTACTTTTCAGCCTTTACAATAATGATCATACAAAGGTTATTAAGGAAACATCCATTCAAGATCGCCTTAGGTAGAAGTGGCATAAGGCCTTATGAGCCGAACGATCTCACAAAAAAAAACTGAAAATATAAGAAATACTTTGGTTTTTTTGTTCTATTGAACATGATTATGTTCAAATGTTTTATCAAATATTTAATAGGAAGGAGTAAATGCTTTATATGTTATCGTTTTCCTTTTTAATTCATCAATAATAGTTGCCGTCGTTACGCCATTTTATATTATGCTTCCTTAAGAAAAAACAGTGGAATCATTAATACGCTACGATCTTGGGAAAGAAGATTTACGTCCATTCGCATTATCGAGGCATAAATTTTACCCAAGATATTTCTAATCTAGTCGCAGTAACGTTCAGCGGAAGTAATCTCTGCGAATCAGTGATTTTAATTGTTGACAAGTATTAAACACAACGACTCTACATTCATATTAGTTCGTTTAAAGCGGATCATTGATAAATCCTATTGTGTACATCAAAATACCATCATTGATCCAATCAGCTTAAGTTTCGAAAAAAAGTTGTGAAACTACAATAAAAATCCGAAGGAAAGAAATGAATTCCGCATTGAGATAATCCCCCAATTTACATACACTTCGATGATGGATTTAGGAAACAAATGTTCCATTGACAGTTGATCAATCCTCCTTGTCTAAATTTTTTGGAAAATTATTGGAAATTGCTTGATCGATGTTGAAAAAATTAAGCTAGGCCCATTAAAAAGAGTTTCAGATGAAATAATTTAAATAAATAAATATATTTCTGTTTTGCTTTTGTCGGAAATACTGAAGTGGCCACTAAAAGGTATCTTTGGTTGTGCAATCGTAAACATGGACTTTTATTTCGGTGAAAATAAAACAAAGTATAAGAAGTAATAAATAGAGTAATAAACAGATAAAAGACGAAACTCCAACTTTATTTTCAGAATTATAAAAATTTCCCAAATTTTGTGAGTAGAAGTGCTCTTGTTACCGCCACACACTTTCAAGAGGTTCTATTAAAAGCACAAATCTTCAAATTTACGTCAATTTAGTTAATAAACCGCAAAATGTAAATAAAGAGGGACGGACAAATGCAGAAGTAAACAAATTCTTGGGTAAAATTATTCTCAAATTTGCCTTTAAAATTTACGACTTGAGTTAGGCCATAACCGCATTTATTGTCAGGGAATTATTTCGGCAAAAAACTCCTGAAAAAGTCAATTAAAACTGTACATACTTAAACAATTCTAGGTAATTTTAAAATCAATCTTGGTTGTCTTATTGACTTTGTAAGCCATACCGAAATGACCTTAAACCTTGGTAAGATTACGTAAAAATGAACGAAAAAAAAACAAAATCGAAAAACTCGTTTCACATGCAAGTTGGAGAAACTTTGTCTCCGGGGGCAGTTGATTGATGGTGTAATGCAGTTTGCTGTGGTTCGTTTCTGATTTTCTCAACATTTTTTCCATTTGTAATTACATCTACTTTATTTATTCTTTTCTTTTACTTTTCGATTTTAATTCTACTGCCGGCAATTTACGATCAATTAACCTTTGAACTTCTAAGCTCGTTTGCGTCAAATACGACCCGGCCAGGTAAAGCTGTTTGTAATGATTCCAATACTTTTTTTTTAATAATTTGTTGTTTAAAATGAATGAAAACAATTAGGAGTAGTTTATTTTTGTTCTCATAACGCAATTCAGGTAAATAAATATGGTATAAAAATAATCTTTGAGGTAAACGACTGACCAAATTTGAAAAGTGTCTGCGGAGAGCGAGAGAGACTGTTGTTGACGCCCTCGTCGAAAGGTTAGAAAGAGGAAGACTATTTTCGAATGTAATTTGACTAGTGCCACACAAAATGTTCGGTTATTTAAAGGTCTGCTCACTGCTGCCGGAAGAATAGTATAGGATGTTATGTTACAAAACCCCTACCACAATATCTGTTACGGGAATTACAATTCATAGTGAACTCGTTGGCCCAGAAACAATCTTATGCCAATTTTAATCATGATCCATGGGTCGTAGCACTTTTTAGGCCCAAGCAGAGTGGAGACATTGCGTGTTGAAAAAGGAGAATAACTATGTTAAAACATCAATAAGGGTGTTCTTTTTATTGGTGATCTTACGTACTTATAATGTTAGTTTTTCTTTCAAGCGTTTTGTGCCTACATCGAAAAGTAAGTTCGTAAAAAAATTTTATCACTAAGGTTGGTCAGATATTGCTTTTTTTCTAAGAGGCATATAAACTCCGCCACAAAAAGGCATGGCACTCATGCAAATCACTGGATTCTCCTCACTGATGAATCAAGCTCAAATGTTTTATTGCATACTGTAAAGTATATACTCATATTTTGTAAAGAATATTAGTGGCATAGCTATAGGGAATTTTTTTAATTTCATTGAAAATTACTAAGAAACACATTTAATAAAACGCTGGTATATTTGGTAGAAAAACAGTTTGCAAATTTTATTGTATCAATAATGGATGTTCTCTCCCTTGTTTTTAACAGCTTTTTGGTAGAAATTTCCAGATTTAGGAGTTAACGTCCCAGGAGTTTCAATTGCATTTTTCAGCTCATCCACAGTTGAATATTGCTTTTACCTGTATAGTCCAATTTTTTTTTTAGTTCTGAATTAAATTTGAATTTGCTGTTTATTTTTTCACTGTTTCTAACAAACAAGTAACCTTGGTTAATCTTAACACAACCTGTGTTTCTTTCAGATTCTTTGTATTCACTTTGCAGAATTGCTTGTTCACATAAGACAAAACAGTTAATTACACCTTTCGCAATGCTATAAGGTCGGGGATTAGACTAGATAACTATAGTATACACATTATTTCTCGTGAACACTTTAATCACTGCCAAGCCACTTTAACGGTTATGATACATACTTATGAATAGTATAAACGTCGATGGAGTTGGAGCTTAATTACACAAAATTAACTGCTTTTCTAGGTAAATAATATCTCTTTAGCTAGGTTTATAAATTGCTCACATTAAAATCTAATTTCATCAGTAATGACACTACTGCGGAATGGTTGGAGATTACCATGCATTTATTTACAACAGAGTCGACTTTGTGAGAAATAAAACCCCCAAGTTCAATCAAGTCAACCACGTTTAAATTCAAAGGTGCAAAAGAATTTGCAATTTCTAAGCAGAATCGATTTATTTTGCGACTAGTTTTTTGCTCTTCGCCGATTAACCATTGACATTTGAAAGCTCCCCTTCGCTGGGACGACGAATTGAATTTTAAAGACCTCTTCGGTTACGTGCCAGAGGTCTAAAGGGGCGTAAAAATCACAAACGGTGCGTGCAGCTATTACGAAGTTTAGCCGTGAATGGCTCTAAACGCAATGAACAACAAAACAGGTCGTGATCCGCTGGACATAAAATATCTGTGCCACTTGGCTACTTTTGTATGCACTTGGCCTTGGCGAGGTTAAAATTTGGAAAAATGCTGCGGTTATCGTTTTTTCTGGCGCTTTTTAGTTGATTTAATGACTCTAATTGCGTTGTTCGAGATTTTATGATTTCGTTGGGAAATATATTCAGAGAAATTAAAGATTGGATTAAATTGCCCTTTGTTGAGATATTTTTCTGTTTTGTAATGTTGCCGATGTAAACAAAGTGTCCTCACTTGATTTCTGGCCAATTTTAAGATGTGCAGTGTGCACCATGTCTTATCTGATGGGAATGCAAGTCAGTCGCATCATGATAGCGTTGGAAATACTTGCTGATGACATGGTGTCGAAACCTGTATTCACGAATTCTATATTTCAATTTTAATTATAGTTTGTTGTTAGCGGTTGTATAATAATGCTTAAATGAAATCAATTCGTTCAGTTTTAAATTAAAAAAAAAATAGAGGAAGAGATATCCGGCATAGACACAATGTTGGCAATTTTAGGGATAAAAATTCATAGTTAATTTCCAACGCCTTCGCTAAGACTGCATTTCAATTATCAACCAAGAAATGTTACATTTGTCGGAACAATTGGTAATCCGAAAGAGGCATGCCTAGGCTAAGGTAGCTGAAATAGGGATTCTCAAGCGAATTTCCTGGGTTTTTGTTGCATGTTTTGTCTGATATGCCCTTATACTTCCTGCTTTCCAAAAGTGGTTGCCAGAAAATGACAAGGGTTGTGGAATGATCTAATAGTACTGTTCGTTCAGTTTCATTACACATTAACTCTGAAATTTACTTTTTATTAAAATCTACCAGCTGGAAAATATAAAAATTTATATCTGTAATAATTATGACCCGATTTTAAGCAGTCGTGTGTGAAAAAACAATTTTATTCGAAAGTTGTTTGAATAATATTAAAGTAACCTTGTTCTCGTTAGGAATGTTTTTTTTTGATTGATCTCAGACTTCCGAATTACCAAAATCTACAGTATCATCAATAGATTTACTAGCCGAAGCCTTGAACTTCTTTTTGGGTTGTTTACCTCTAATTGTAAAACACTCTGGGGATATCTTATTATCTCAAAGTTGATGATATAAAAGAGCACTTTTTATTGCTATTGTAATTTATTTTCTACTATATGGTTAGATAATACGCGCGCTATCATATAATCAAATTTCGGCCAAAATAAATCGATTATCAACTGACCGGGTTTGCATTTTTAATTCTTCGGAACTGTTCGTGCTTGATGTTGAGAAATGAGTTAACTAGAGGAGGAGTACATTTCAAAAGAACTTCAGAGATATTAGGTTTTAAATAATACCTCAACTGCTCAAACTTTAATAATGTTATCGTTTTGGTAGTGAAGCTGGTTTTACCTTTTTTTTTACCTGCGATGTGGTATGACGTAAATGGGATAACCATTGACCTTTCATCAGTGATTGCGAGGAACGTACCTACTTACTTTATTTAAATTTAGTTACATTCACAAACCTTATAAAATTTTCAAATATGTAATTAACTTTTGTGCCACTTTTGCTCCATTGCTTTAATAAATGGAGGCTTTTTTGCCAGGTTGCTGTCTCTGTGCAAGTTAATCAT
>QYTT01079733.1:49546-63142 GCA_006980735.1 Dasypogon diadema
AAAAAAAATAGAGGAAGAGATATCCGGCATAGACACAATGTTGGCAATTTTAGGGATAAAAATTCATAGTTAATTTCCAACGCCTTCGCTAAGACTGCATTTCAATTATCAACCAAGAAATGTTACATTTGTCGGAACAATTGGTAATCCGAGAGACGCATGCCTAGCCTAAAGTAGCTGAAATAGGGATTCAGAAGCGAATTTCCTGGGTTTTTGTTGCATGTTTTGTCTGATATGCCCTTATACTTCCTGCTTTCCAAAAGTGGTTGCCAGAAAATGACAAGGGTTGTGGAATGATCTAATAGTACTGTTCGTTCAGTTTCATTACACATTAACTCTGAAATTTACTTTTTATTAAAATCTACCAGCTGGAAAATGTAAAAATTTATATCTGTAATAATTATGACCCGATTTTAAGCAGTCGTGTGTGAAAAAACGATTTTATTCGAAAGTTGTTTGAATAATATTAAAGTAACCTTGTTCTCGTTAGGAATGTTTTTTTTGATTGATCTCAGACTTCCGAATTACCAAAATCTACAGTATCATCAATAGATTTACTAGTCGAAGCCTTGAACTTCTTTTTGGGTTGTTTACCTCTAATTGTAAAACACTCTGGGGATATCTTATTATCTCAAAGTTGATGATATAAAAGAGCACTTTTTATTGCTATTGTAATTTATTGTCTACTATATGGTTAGATAATACGCGCGCTATCATATAATCAAATTTCGGTCAAAATAAATCGATTATCAACTAACCGGGTTTGCATTTTTAATTCTTCGGAACTGTTCGTGCTTGATGTTGAGAAATGAGTTAACTAGAGACGGAGTACATTTAAAAGAATTTCAGAGATATTAGGTTTTAAATAATACCTCAATTCCACGCGGCTGAGTGCGCTGGATTGATCCATTGACTGCACTTGTATCCCACCTATCCAACTCCTGGTCTAAGAATGCATCACTTCATTATGAAATGAAGCTACCACAGACATTTTCTCGCATTTCAATTACCTAAGCACAAATCTTGAAATTTATCGTGTTCTGTGACTGCTGTGATTTGCAATATACTTTTTGCCTTTTTCTATAAAAATCAAAACTGCTCAGACTTTAATAATGATATCGTTTTGGTAGTGAAGTTGGTTTTACCTTTTTTTTACCTGCGATGTGGTATGACGTAAATGGGATAACCATTGACCTTTCATCAGTGATTGCGAGGAACGTACCTACTTACTTTATTTAAATTTAGTTACATTCACAAACCTTATAAAATTTTCAAATATGTAATTAACTTTTGTGCCACTTTTGCTCCATTGCTTTAATAAATGGAGGCTTTTTTGCCAGGTTGCTGTCTCTGTGCAAGTTAATCATATTTTAATTACCCAGCTGATGTTCATCTCACCGATTGTAAAAGTGTGCAAAATAATTTTGTAAACATAATCTGATCGTTCATTTTTTTGTCCCTCCTCTTAACTCTAACTCACAGCTAAATCTGTTTAAACCTCAAGAGCAATTGAACGTGTGTGAATTTAAACTATAAAATGGTTATCTCAACTTTTTTTTTGGTATTTTTGGAATATTACTGTTCTTCCACTTACACGTTCAATTGGAAAGTCGTAATGGTATAAAAGCACAAATTAGTGCCAGAATGGGCAATGTAATCAGAATGCTATTTGTGAATCCCAACAAAGTATGATAGATACTATTTTGGTGAATCATATATTTTATTTGCACAGACTAATCTATTTGTACAATACCAGGGTGATACTATGTATTTTGACAATTTGACGGGGATATTACCGTTGCATAATGGATACAATATTTAACTGTTTTGCGCAACTAATGCAGGTTAAAACTAGCTCAGAGACTAAATCGTTTTTATCAAATTGAACGTGGTGTAGCCAAAAATGTGAGCAAAATCTTTTTACATCATTTTGATACACACACAAAATTTGTAACATATTCACTACATCTATAGATTTGTTGTCACCAACCTCTGAAGAAATCAATAAATTCTTTCATCTCTGAATTTACATATTCAAGTTATGTGCGTGATCTTCTTGGCAAAAAAAATCTAATAATAGCAGGTGTAAGAAAAAAACAAAAATCGTCAAACGACGCTATGTAAACACAGTTTTTGCGATACTGATTTAAGTACCTGTTTACACTCTCCAGTAAGCAATCATTCAACTGAAAATGTTTACTTAGCCAAAATTAGCGGCATTAAAAAATCTGTACTGCTATTCCTCAAGGTTAGTGTTAATGAAAATTGAGAACTCTTGTCTCCGGTTTCATAACTCCCTTATTTCGATGAAAATTTTTTAAATATTTTCGGAAGCCGGTAAGAGCAGGAAATGATTTTCCGAGTGTGAATTGAGTTGAAAGAAAAAGGAACTAGTTGAACGACATTAATTGAGACTGTTACTGGGTTCATCCAAATTTGCATATTGTGGGTACTCAAGGATCTTGCCATTCAAGACTGTAATCACATTCTCTGGCATGAAATATCTTGTAACATGTTTCATAAACAGTTTAGTGGCAGTGGATTATGTCAGTTTATTTTGGGTAAAACTAAACAAAAAAATCGTGTTTTATGTATACTTCATCAAAATTGTCATTTCATCTGCACCAACGCGATAGGTTAAAATTTGAAAAAGAAACGTACAAGTCCTTGCTTCAAGTATGCATCCAGAGAGCATCTCAGCCTTCTGCTGCGATTTGTGTCCAGTTGCACGGCCAAGAATGTTTTATCTTCTAGATATTGTGAACAGTAGTAGTATAGGATCATTTGAGGGATATGGAAACGGATCTCTGCCTCCGGGTCCTTTTCATCCCTCTGCCAAGAGCAGTCTTAGGTGGTACGCGTCGGAAGGATCCTAAACAGTGCCCTGACCTCGACGTCTCTTGTTATTTCGAGTATCTGTTTGTAGGTTAGCTGTCCCATCGAAGTGTTCCTCGCTCCATGCTTAGAACTTTTCTTTTGGTCGTTCCGCACGATAGCCCAATCGCTTTTTTAGCGTTGGCGTGTTGTCATACTTTCTCATCGATACTGATGTTCCCTTATGATCCAATTCTCGATTAAGTCCTTCACCATTCCTCTCCCAATGCCGTACTTTAATTGCTTTAAGCAAACTAGAACTAAAAACTATGAATTGGCTATTTTTTTTTTTATAAATATGTAGATCAAATTTAATTATGATAAACCAAAGCTGTTTACGTTTAATGTCATGGCCACGACTTTGCAATTCAAATATAATAGAAGTAAGTAAGAATATTTTTGAAACATTAGCAGCATATTGACTCGTAATATATTTGTAATACATTTATTTTACCCCTTGTCAATGGCCCCTGCAGAGTGCTTTAATCGAGCAGAATTGTAATTATTGCATAATTTACCATTTCTTAATTATAAGGCACTTATTAATGATATGATAATTTTCGCTAATATATTATAATATCCTAAAAATGGATCTCAATATTGAAAAAAAGTGATCGAGTCTGTTGAGATAGTGAAAAAGCTGTATGAAAATAATAACTACACTTAGGGTTTTTTGTGTCTTTTTTTCATTTAAAAAAGAAGCCAAATTTTTTAACTGACAAAAACTGATCGCTGACGGTCAAAGTAATGCTCTGTATCCCTCTCATAGGTTACGAACTACTACAACGATGAAAGACGTATGTAATGTGCATTTTGTTAGTATATCAATAAATCTTGTTTTTTGCTTCAGTATTGTAAATGTATTTCTCAAACAGTTAGCAAAACTTTCTCATAATACATTGGACGTCTTCAAAATAAAGAAGTGGTAAGGGTAGCAATAACTATTTCCAGTAGTGTAGATACTCCACTAACAGGCTACCTATTCGAAGAATATTAAATAAATTGATTGTTGCTAAATAAATTATTGCCTCTTGTTGGGAATTTCTTAAGTCAAAGACAAAAATTAAACCAGTTTTGCACTAACCTGATCTTAAATTTGTTTTTTTCAACATACGAACGGGTTTTATACATGTAAATTTTTCAAATGCGTTTTTGTATAAGTTCTACAGAAATATTACCACACTTATAAGAAAACTTGTCGGTGAGACAAAGAAAGTATGTACTTTTTTGGTGTCTATAAGTTTTGTATTAGTACTTTAGCAATACAAAATCATTAGTGAAAAGTAGTTTTATTATTAAGATGATGCAATCTTAATATGCAAATCATAGCTTATAAAATATAAATAATTTTATTACTAGCACGTGTTAGGATGCTTGCACAAATGCCTTGGCTTTTTAATAAAATGTATCAAATTATTTTGTTGTCTTTAAGATTGGTTCATGTAAATTGATTGTTTTAAATATTTGCTTTAATTTAATTGATATAGGAATATTTTGATTTGGCGAAAATTCAATGAAAAAGTCACATGTTTTTCTCTTCCAATAAAAATTCATCATTACTAAAATATAAATTTTCAAAGGGTGTTAATTCCCTTAAGAAAATACGAACAAACTTCTCTATAACTAGCTGTTGCCCGCGGCTGTGTCTGTATGTATTTGAAATATCTTTGTAAATGTCTAGCACTAATAATAAAATTAAAAATTTACATTCTGCAATCCTCATACTCCGTCTCAAGTATTTCCTTCCAAACGACGTTACGAACTTTCCATTCCAGGATAAGCGCGCTGCTGGGTGAGATTTCAAGCTACGTAAATCTATTTACGTGAGGAATCCTCCCTTAAATCAATCCTGGCCAACCTTATCGTTGGGCTGTAAAATATTTTCATAGTAATCGTCTTGCAATCTCCCAAACTCAACAGAGAAGTCAAATGGTATCAAGACTATACATCGTAATAATACTGACTCCTCTCTCTATAGTCAAAATTGTGGTCTCGATATCATTGCAATTCAGAGCTTTCTATTTCAGCCTAATATCAATTCGGTGATTCTGAAGGATAAGTTTATGGATTGGAAGATCCGATGGCTTGAAAGTGCTTAGAAATTACACTGAATAGTGTACAGCATCATTTGTGCATACCACTGAGTCTGCCGATTTGTATACCACTTCTGTATCTTCAAATGTCTTCAATAACATATCATAAATATCGGTAGCCTAGTCATTTTTAGCATTCTCGCGTAACCATTTCATAGGCTTATCCTGGATGTGGAAAATGTCAAGATATATTCTTGCAATCAAGTCTTCATTGGTTGGCTTCTGGTTCTGCTGTGTTAATAATTTTTCCATCCAATTCAGGATAGTCACCATTACCTTTTTAAGTATTAGATCGGGAAATTGGTTAGCGCAAAAATATATTTACCTCTTTTCATCCCCTTATGGTTGGAAATTGTAGAAACTTTATGTCGGTGCCTGCATTTCGTAAGAAATATATCTTTCAAAATTTATGCTTCTAGATAGTCTAGACCAGACTGAATGATGTGGTCTGCACCTGTCTAGGTATTCTATATAGTAGCGAATAGACCTAGATGTAGGCTTTTATTGCGGAATCAGTGATGGACACCTCAGTTTTAGTCATATGTATAGAAATATTATTATTTATGTACAGTTACAGTTAAAATGTTGCCCCTAATTTCAACAGTTTTTCAATTTTTACATAGGAACCCTAAATATTTCCGAGATAAAAAGGAGCC
Organism: Dasypogon diadema; assembly: GCA_006980735.1. Lineage (NCBI taxonomy): Eukaryota > Metazoa > Arthropoda > Insecta > Diptera > Asilidae > Dasypogon > Dasypogon diadema. The sequence continues at coordinate 55,170 of QYTT01079733.1, forward strand.
TGGAACACTCCATGCAAAGTTTTCTATCTGCCTGTGAAAGTCCTATCAAAATCGGTTCAGCCGTTTCAAAGATTAGGATAGAAGTTTTGCTGTTGTTATAATTGAAGTTTATCTCCAAAACATAGAAGACAAAATCTATCTGGAATGTAATTATGGAAAATTCTTTAGTGCCTTCAATTATTTATTTTCATGTATTCACCGCCTTCAATTCAAAGGAAATTTAAAATCTTCAAATAGAAACGAAGTTTGACCTTTCCTTTTACTTTAGCTATAGAAATTCAAGCAGGTTCAGTTATCTCAGTATCTTGACAATTTGCATTAAACTAATGTATTTTCAGTTTCCATTAAAACGTGTGCTATGCACTTCGTTCATGCCAAGTTAAACGTAAGTTGAGATGAGTGAGTAACACAAGCTACCGGGATACCACAATTACATAAATATTTGCTTTTTAAATATACTCGTGGATTACAGCTTCTTTGTTTTCATTTTATATCTTACTTACGCTTTCTTCGAAGTGGTGCATTTTCTCTTGTTGAATCAATAATAATCCGAAGGAATTTAGTAAAATAGTTTAAATAATTAAGATAGGTGTGCCAATTTGCTTCAATTAAAAAGTGTGCATAGTCAAGGCCAGTTGTAGTTTTAGAAAAATGGAGTTGTAAGTGAAATGGACATAACTACTCAAGCTAAATATTTCACTATCAAAATGGTAGTGATATGGTGCACTCTTGTTGTTTCATTAACGATAATTACCGTGTCGTTTCTTTATCGCATAATATCAAAGGTTCTTCGATTACCCAGCCTTGCAGGATCTTATAGACCTTGCCGGATGATCATCATTCCTGTCATTCGAGGCAGATCGATTAACGTTCCTCATAGGTCCGAGGACTTATGGTGAGGTGGGGCCTCTACCTAGCCTTAATCTTGTCCGCTACATGAGGACTGGACAAGGGAATCGCTAGCAACGTGGTATCAAGGGTCATCGGAGCAGTGAACTCAAAAGGAATCTCGTTGCACATGCCTCTTAAATACCTGGTGATAGAACTAAAGGCCTTAAATTTCATTTGAGATCCGTTGGGGGTCGTACGTGCACTTGTGGTGGCGGGCCCCCAAAGCCTAGGCCCTTTAATTGTTAAAGAGCACAACAGGGCCCTCAAGAACCAAACCAATAAAAAACATTACTACACGCTAAATCTCTTTTGAAAGAGATATGTCATTACTGCATTACCTTTTTTAGAAAGTAATGAATTATAGAATTAGTTATTGAATTGATTTTAACCATTTAATGACTTTTCCATTCATTATGGAAGTAGTTTCCTCCGGAGTTGTTGCTTATACTTATCTAGGGCGACTACTAAAAAATAAGTGCAATAGCTAATTTAGATCTACTGGAGGGAAAATTGATTTGCGCAAAAACTATTAGAAAAGAAAAAAAGTTTTTATATAAAAGTTTTCAAGTTTTGCCATAAATTCCTTCGCTACTATTTAATTTCTATTTTATTATAAAAATTAATCAAGTTTGGGGCATTATTTTTGGAAATTGTAATGAAGTCACAGGCAAGGAATGATAAAAAAGGAAAATATTTTCAAACAACACAAGTAGTTTGGGGATGTTTTCAGCTTCTTATAAATTGTTATACTCCCAATATATGTCTATATATAGATACATTTTCAGCACAACTCTTCACAATTTAGGAAAGGCTTTTTCTAAATCAATAGTCGACACAGTGAAAAAATACGAGTTTACCATAAAAAATGTAATGTAAATACTTTGACTTGTACAACACTTGCTTCTGAGAAAATTTCCAAGTGACGCACAAATGGGTTATCAAGATTGATTTGCAATTTTTATATATGGTAAATAGAATCTAGTTTTTGCAATTAAAACGTTATTAAAGTTACACGTAAAGCATTTAATTAGTTATAGTATTTAAAAAAACGCCTTCGCAAATATGCAATCAATCTTTTTTACGTTGGCCTGGGATATCCGGTTTACAAAAGTATTCATTTCCAAGCTGCATTTCATGGGTTATGTCCTCCTTTTTGACTACTGTTTTCGAGCTATATGAGAGCTTTGCATAATTTAATAAATTTCTGTTTTAGCCACTCGCCGTGCTTTTTTTTTTTGAGATCACCAATACATTATGTTCGAGATGATAATTTTTGTTTTTACCTGGCCTTCAGAACCTTCGGTCATCTTGCTTAATCCGGCAACTGTTCCGGGTTAAATGAAATACCCAGTTGAATTGAGAAAGGCAAAGTTGGAACACTTTAAAATTCAACAGATGCACAATAAATCCAAAAGCATTGATCACTTAGCATTGATCCGACATTGACACAAAAATAGCTCTTATCTTCGAGCACAAGTCATAAAACCAACAAATTTTCCAATTTTACAAAAAAAAAGAGAAATAAACAAAAAAAAACGGAAGTCTACATAACAATACCGTGTTATCGGGCACTCACGAAAGTAGTACTAAATTTAACGTATTTAAATAAATTTTCCGTCTTTCTTATTTTGTTTCGAACGCAATTGATTTTGGCGCTAAGACGCTACAAGAGTGGTGCCTACAGTCTAGACAAAGTCGCGGTTTCGACACGACTGAAGAAAACTCCGATCAAGCTCACACTTTGACTAAAAGTCTAGCAGTTCTGCCGGTGGCTAAAGCTGAATAAAGGTAGAGCTGCAAGGTGGTTTATGGTAGGCTCTGGCTGTTCTTCTTCTGGTGGAGGTGTAGATTGATTAGCTAAGTGAAGCTGATCATGCCCTGGTGCGCCCAAGTCTACCGTCTGCAGAAGGTTTGTTGACTTTAGATTTGCATTTTGTATGCAGATGGTGATTGCCTTTTGTGGATTGAGTTATGGCTTCTTTCAGAAGGTATTTGGGTGGGTCTCGGAATCATTTTTTAAACGCCCCATGGTTATTGAACACTTAGCATACCTTTATTCAAGTTTTATTAACAAAAGAATTGCCAAACAATTGTTAAACCGCTTCTATTGTGACCGTAGAAATGCTTTAAGATTTACAGAAAGTTGGTTTTCCTCAGAATGTACTTTTGCACATATTTTATATATTTAGGGATTTTAGACTACTCGCTAATTTACTCTAGTCGCCTGTTCAATTCGACGGAAGATTCGGTGAGTTCCGATTTTTTGACCTACTAATGCGACCTTCATTTCAATCATTTCCACAACCTGTCACAATACTATTCAGATTATTGCAAGCGCGGTAGATCATATTTTGATTGGAATGGCTGATGTAATGGGTATCAAACTCAATCAGTGCAAGTTAGTAAGGAATAGAGGTTGAAGAGCTGTTCACAAAAAACGACTTTGGTTTGTTCCAAATGATTTTTGTTAAATTTATCTAATAAAGTTTTTGTTCTGAATAAAACAAATCGAAACTGGTTTGGCGAAAACCTAATTTTTTTTGTTCTTCCTCTTTTGTTCCCACCATGGGTCGCAGCAAAGAGTTAACCATTATTTTTAAAAGTTTTCGATGGAACCTTAATATTTTTTATTCAGGAATTTATATTCGCACGCACGGAAACTACTGAAATTAAGAGGCTTTTAAGAATCAGGAGTCCAAGAAAAACATCTTCCTCGCCCTGGAGATGAGAAATAATTATTTGTTGTAACTCCTGACTTGGAAAACTTGCGTTGTGTGAATATCAACTTTTTCCTCCCTTTTGGTCCTGAAAAAAGAGCAAGACGAAGGAAATAAGTCATTTGAGAATTTCAATGTGAACATGTGAATAATTTTTGCGCAGAATCACTTTTGAGTGGAATCAAGATATCTGGTAAATTGCATTTCGATTTGAAATTTGATTTCGGTCACATTTTGATGTAAGCATTAAGTTGGTCGATGAAATTGATTCTGCTCTTGTACAACCCTGCTTCCAAGGCAAGTGGGAAGGTGGAATATGAACAAATGGATTCTTTACGAATTGAATGAGGGGATAAAGATAAATGAATGGTATGCGATAGCGGAAGCCTATCGGGGCAATCAGTTGATTGTCATGGATTTCCAGGACACCAAACTCGAAGGTATGATTGCGCTGTAGGACTGCACAGGTTACAGATCACCGTCCGAGAGCGAAATGAGCTACTTTTCGAGATTCTGTCACATCCTCCATAGTCTTTAGACTTGTAGCCAAAATACCACCACTTTTTCAGAGTTTGAAGTTTGTACCCTAACATATAAACAAAGCAACTAAAACAATTTATTTTTACTGCCATTACATTTTGTTACTTTTTTCTTGTTCTCAGAATTCAAAAACAAACCCAAATGAACACGAAAACGGAAATCTACAATAACCTGTACATTACTCTGTGGCTAACATTCTCTGTTACTATGTCGTTGTTGCTAAGAACTTTTGTTATTTTTCATCTCCATTATCTGGGGCCAGTTTTCACAGCCAGTCCTTTGCTATACAGTTTTCATGATTATCGCACGTATTTTATTTTGTATTTCCTAACTTTACTTCCCTTTTTTTGTTTTTCAAGTTGCGGAATGGGTGATACCAGATTAATGCATAAAGAATTATATAACTTGCTCGTCCAGAAAGCGAATCTGTTCTTTCCTCTTCCCATTATGTTTCCCATACGTCTTTCATTTGATTTTAATATTTAACAGATAAAACGAGTGAAGTAGCCTTGGCCAAATTTCAAGTTTTATCTTCACATAGGGCCTGCAGAATCCAACACTCTCTAAAAAAATCGTCTTCTTAAAGCCTTGCTCTGTTTCTAAGTTCTAAACAAGTTACTTATATATTAATCGCATCTAGTTCTGTTCAAAACCTGACTTGAGAGGTTTTAATAATTTCTTCCGATTTTTTATTTTACTAGCACAAGGTGAACGAGTCAGAGGAGTCAAAAATCTTCGTACGAGATTTTTTATAGATCAGAGCAAACTCGAAAGAAATTGCAGTGCTAGCAGCTATTTAGAAATAAGAAACTTGCCAGCATTAAAAGCCTCTACTATTTTAAAATCTGTCAGGCTTGATCGATGACTTCTCATTTCCAGCCAACTTGTTTTAATCCGACACCAGTCATACCACGCCGTTGGGTCTCTGATTAGAGCACAGCGCAGGCACACCAGCCTCAGATGACGACCATCAAGACCTGGCAATTTTCTTTCATTTTCTAAATTGTTTTTCTTCGATAAGGTAACGAACGTACTTGACATGAATTGCATCGAACAGCAAACGAGAAATCTCCATCTTTTCCATGTCTAATCTGGCATCGCAGCACCAAGACTCCAATCCGAAAGTTGGACTGCAGGGAGACGGATGGAGACCATTTTCCAATCCAGGGGTGAAAGGCGCAAATGGATATTGCAGAGGAAAATTGTTTTGGAAATCAGCGTTAAGTGATAAGTTTACAGTATTAATTAACACTAGTGCGTTCATGGTGCGCCCAGAGCAATGCATTTCACATAGCGTAGCGGTCCGGTTGCAAGAGTTTATTGGCCTCACGTGCTGGTGCAGTGTTGACAATGCACTGGAGAGCAATAGGCACTCACTTGTGATTTTTACAAGCAAACTGTGAAAAAGGGAAAGTTTCTGGAAGACCTATGTACCGTCACTCCAATGCCTCGAAGTATTATAGTTAACATCAGATATGAAAGCGAATTTGTTGCGCTTTTTAGTATTTGCTGCAATTCTTTTGCGTTGTGCTCTTGCAGTAGATTGGGATAAACCTGTAGAACTTTTGTATTTGGTTAGGCCAAAAATTGTAAACAGATTCATTGATACAAGCCAGAGATTCTTTCGTTCCGGTATTGCTTGCCGTTGTACATATCAGAGCATTTCCTCTGCGAGTTTTCCCTAAACCCTTATAATTTCAAATCATATTCACTGGCCACCACATTTGACATTTAATTACATGCAAAGAAACTTTTATTTGAATTCTATATTTAAAATATTTAAATATAAGCTAGCAAATATAAGGAAATATTGACAAACAAACTGTTGCAAAATATATGGTGAAGATTATTTGACTCTCGATATGTTGACTTCAGTCTCCGGGGAAATCTGTCGGGGTTGCTGTACTTATGTCATTACCTTCATTGGTATTAGTGTCCTTCAATGCTGTTGTTATTGTACTTTCTGTTGGCGGTACTGTTTTTGCAATAGACTCATTCGTGTCTTCTTCTTCAAACACAGTAAATATAAAAAGTACTAAAAACAACCCGCACATTATAAGAACTAAAACGAAGAAGGCGGTCACTATAAAACCAAAAACCTGGAAAATTTCGATATTTTCAGATAAAAAACACGAAGTTGCCTAGATTTTATTAGTATACCCCTAGGGCAAAATCGTCTATTTTTGGTAGAACGTCAGGACGAATTATATGTGAAATGGCATCATCGTCATCATCATCGTCATCACTGTCATCATCGTCACCAAAAGGATCTTCTGAAGATTCTGTTTCCTCAGCTTCTACTTGTTCTGCCCTTTTTTCGATACTCTGTTCGTTATTTTCAACGATTTCATCTCTAGCTTTTAATTCTTTGGTTACTTCCTTCTCTTCGGTCTTCATATCTTCTTCCTTCGGCTGTTCTTTTACTTCATCGGTCTTTACTTCACTTTCTTCGTGCTTTTTTTCATTTTCTACGTCCTTTACTTCACTTGCTTCGACCTTTTCTTCACTTTCTTCGACCTTTTCTTCACTTTCTTCCACCTTTGCTTCACTTTCTTCGTCCTTTTCCTCACTTTCTTCATCCTTTACTTCACTTTCTTCGTCTTTTTCTTCTCTACTTACGCTTTCATCATCTTCTAATTTCCTTTCATCTTTTTCCATTACGTCTATATGTTACTGTAGTCGGAAACGTTTTCAGTCATTAAAAATCTTTGAAAATTCAATAGAATAATGTTTCTTTTCTCGTTTCTGAGAGCCGTAGATAAGTAAATAAGTACAAATATAGTTAGGGCTGCTGCAACTCCAATCAAAAGGAAAATAGCATGCAAAATCTAACAAATATTAGGAATTACTGAAATTTGTATGCTATTTGAAAAACATTACTACCCTAATCGCTACCGAATCACCTTCTCCCTTTGCCATTTTGACATATTTCCGAGTGCTTAGAAATGCTAGAAATGCAAGGCACACCGATGAGAATGACTGAAGGCTCTGAGCCGACGTGTGCTGAGATTTTTCCAATTGAAAACTAATACGAAATTCAATTGAAATGAAAAGTAGATGGGACCACCGACCGCTATACCTTGTTATACTTTTATCAGGCCTATACTTTAGTACGTCAGCGCGGTCTGGTCGCAATTGTTAGCCCCCAGGCGATTCAACATAATTATATTAGGTTTGCTCTCCTCTGGAACAAATCCCCTAGCCTACCCCTGTATAGAGCAACGTTGAAACTTGCTTCACTGCATACATTAGGAAACCGTCGTAACGACTATAAAATTATCTTCGTTACCGATTGTATGCAGGGTGAAATTAATTCACCTGAGCTAATTGCTTCCTTTAACATTTTTATACCCGCTCCCACTATTAAACATCAAGACTTCTTTTGTGTGCGGTACTCATGAGCTATTTTTGTCAATGTCATGCTACTTCAACGATAACTACGGGAATCAGCTTCGATGACTGTAATAATGTAATATTGTTTGCAGTAACCAGATTTTGAAGAATACGCAAATAAAACCTTTTATCATCAATGATGCAGAAAGGCGCTAAAAGTGAGGTCTTCCTTATGTCATTAATGGTACTGAAATCTTGACTTGACTACTTGCGCAGGGCAATCTCGGCCTACTCAGAAGCTTGAGCCGACTATTATGCCACTTCTTTTCCAGCATAGTAGTATGCTGCGGTTAACTTGGGAATATTTAAACAGATTAATGGTCATATTTGTGTCAAGTTTGGACAAATGAATGTGCCAAACAAAAACATTTCCCATTACTTTCGATAAAAATTTTGTTATTGGGGTTTTTTTTATCCTGAAGGGCTGTAGCT
>QYTT01079734.1:0-10800 GCA_006980735.1 Dasypogon diadema
AGAAAACTTGAGGGCAATATGACCTTGAGGGATGATATTGCAGACAATGGTGGTATAAAACATGGTTTTTATGGCTATAAGAAATGGTTCATGGACAATCAAGGTAATCTTGATATGAGCAAACAAGCGCTGACGGGATTAAATCTGACTGACACGCAGTTGTTTTTCGTAAGTTTTGCTCAATTATGGTGCGAAAATGTTAAGGGATTTGCGGCACATAAGAGACTCTTTCAAGATATGCATTCCCCGGCCAAGTGGAGAATCATTGGTACCTTAAGTAACTTCGATGAATTCAGTAATGCCTTTAATTGTAAGCTTGGTTCTGTAATGAATCCAGAAAAGAAATGCATGCTATGGTGAAATAAATTAAATGTGCAAGTGTAAAAATAAAAGTATAAATTATTTATCTCAGTTACGAGTTTTGATACCATTGCTGCTAGTTAAGTTTTGTAGAGATCAATTCGGATTTCATAGGTGTGTGACAAGACCTTAAACAGTTAAGTTTTTGCCGTCCATCTCCGCGGGGCGATGCCACTCCATTGAATCCCTTTTGGACAAAGAATCATGCTAACGAATCATAGTTTCATCCCCTGTCACAATCCTATGGAAAACACTGTCTACGTCATATTTACACAACTCCAAAAATTGATAACAGCACTCAACTCGCGGTACCCTCTGCACTGAAGAGTGAATTCGCGGTAGTTATTTTGCACTTATTTTTGTCATAACCTCAAAACACTTGTTTTCGATATACCAGGTTATTCTGCGATTTGTGTGGCCTTTAACCGCTGGTCCTTCAGAACAATTTTCTCGGCCGAATCCATATTATCCTGCGTAACTACCGCTGCCGGCCTTCCACAGCGTGGATCATTTTCAACTGACTGCCGTCCCCAGCGAAAACCCTTTGATAAATGTTTAACCATCGGAAATGATAGTGAAGATACTCCATATGCACGATCCATCCGCTCTTTGATGATTGGCGTTAATCCGCCTTTTCTTAAAAATTTTATTACAGCACGGTACTAAATTTTTCACATTTTCACATTTTCACTTTTCCAGGTAAGTTCACTTCACTTTTTGAATGACTGTTTAAAATTATTTGAGAATATTGTCCCGATAGGGGCTTTTATACCCTCAATAGTGTGAACTGAAAGTTTTAAATTTGCGTTATTCTACTGGCCGTACAATTAATCATAAATCCATCTCTCAGGTTTTTCAAAGAGGATTGCGGTTCCTTATCAGGTTCACTGGTTCCTTTACTTGTGCCCTCCTACGGCAGGTTCCTGGATTTTGTTAGGCGCGGAGCCTTCAGCTTTCATTTGCTCCAGCATCTTTTCCCCCTCCTTGGCTCTTGAGCATAACTGCCGAGATGTAATCAATCGAAATTATAAGCTCCGTAACTACGGATCATTGCCTCTAGTTGAGGACTTTCCACTCCGGGAACCTTAAGTTCTCATTCTGACCCTCAATCAGGTCAAGGATCAGTTGCGTAATGTCCTCCTCGCACGGGAGAATGAAGTCAATTATGATTTGTGGCCAAGGTTGCCACAAGGCTGTGAATTGATTGACGCAGGTAAGGACCATGAACCAAAAGAACTAGAACTAGTGCAGCCGTACTTTTGCTCAGTAATCTTCCGAAATGAGGTTGTTTGTAGGAACTTAATTTGGTTCGCGCCGATATGTTCGTCCGGGCCGGGCAAATAACCGGTAGTCTGCCGCTCTCGGTTATTTGCTTGAATGTATGCCGGGAAATAGGTTGAGAGAGTTACTTTTTAAAGAGATTCTCCGTTGTGATCTCTGCTTTTTAGCTCTTGGTTGAAATTCCCCCGTATTAGACTCATCACACTCCCACTTCCTCTCTATAAAAAAGCCATTTAATCCTCTTTTTCACAATACTATAAATCTTAGGAAAGGGCTTATAGTTCCGGGGGGAGGGGATACCAAAGGAGTAATATCGTGGTCAGACTTACTCGTCCCCAGTGATGGTGATTTAAATGAGTTTGTCCTCCTTCTGGAGTTCGATCTTACAAATATTATGCTCGTATTTAAAATAAGTAACGTCGTAGGAATTATAATCATAACGCATTATATATTACTTTTCACTTATTTGGTAAAATTTGTCTGTTCCTAATTAAAAATGCATAAGAAAATAATAAATTTGTGTAATATTTTACTTGTCTCAGATCGTATACAATGTGTCAGAAGAATGTAAAAATTTGTTTTTATAACTTTTTAATCCCAAATATCTTTGCCTTTACTGCGCTGTTTAATCTATAAGTTTCCAATCTTTAATGAAGAGATCATCAAGAAAACCTGAAAATGAAATTTGAAATTCTGTGGTCTTACGTGCTCCGTTCGAATGTTTTGCCAACAAAGTATCTAAAGTAAACGCTGAAAATGCCGACAAATGGAAAGAGCTGGCAGAAACAGTTATTTCTTTTAATGGGCGTTAAGTCGTATATTGCAAAGTTTGTAGTTTTCTAGAAAAGTCATCTCGAAGCGTTAATGCAAATTCCAAGAACTTCCTTCTTTAGTCGTCGCACTCAGTTCCGAGTCGTTACTTTCGCCTATTTTACGTGCGGCTTCAAACATAAAATTCCAAGTTCACCAAAGTCCATCAAGTTGGGGCGAATTAACAGGAAGCAAGAGGACTGTTGATCATTTAAAAAAGCATTTAATATTCATAAAAGTCCTAAGTAAATGTGAACTAGGACGAAGTGATTTAAAAACCTTTCAGACTCAAAGTTTTATTGCACGGTGTAAACCCCTACCAATAGATCTTACAGGTTCATTTATTCTGGTCTAATAAATCATCTTCGATTGCATTACTCAGCCGAAGGCAAATTAAAATATTTATAGAATGGCAAAAATTAAATACAAAGACTGCATCATTAGCCAGTTTAAATTGCCATTTGCCATGAATTAAGTATTCTTCCGTAGTGCTGGGCGAAGATACATCGCATAGATAACCAATTAAGGAATCTATAGAGAGATGCGCCTAGTAGAACTGCAAGGAAACATAATTGTATGTTGTATTCAAAGGAGGCCGAACCACCTAACGAGGTGCCAGAACTAAAATCGTTACAACACTTCACCTCATTAGACACATTTGCGCAGGTCGTCAGTTGTGGAGAAGAAGCAGTACAACGGGCCGAAGGCATTTAATGGGAATTTTGATATAAAAATGGAAGCGGAAAGCCAAAGCCACAGGTATGCAGACCTTTACATGATGCACCTTGTATACACTTTTTATTTTTTATTTTTGTGGACCCTGAACTCCAATCAGTAGGCACGGGATCGTGCAGGCAGTTAACCAAGATGATTTAGAAGGTGTAAAAAACCAGGTGTATAGCGAAAAATAAGATATTAATGATTTCATCATCAGAATATTGCCGTTAAGGATCATTAGAGATCATTAGGGTGCTTCATAGGTTTTTTTGTTTTTTAATTTTCAAGCTTCTGAAAAAGGATGATTGTTTATGTCTGAAGCAGTTTTTTCTCATACTTCACGCTCTTTGTAAAAAATAATGCAGGAAATAGTTAATATTTCGGTTTCAGCATACAAAGCAATGTTGCTATAAAAGTTCTTTTAAAGTGTTGCCTAAGTTCTGAGAACATCTTATAGACAATTTTAGCTAAGGTAAACAATTTTTTTTTTAAATGATACTTTTTATTCTATTTACAGATAAATAGCAGACGTATATTGGCTCAAGATTTTATTTTCGTTTTGGGACGTTTGCGTTAATAATAAACTATTTATAAAACAGACACTATCAATCATGCGATTATATTCTGAAAATAAAATAATTGATTTCTGATTTAATTCGTTGATTACCGCAGTGAGGCTTTCGAGAGAAAAATACGTGCGTCAAAATGCATTTGACCTGGAAAAGGGTACAACAGCCTAAACTCTCAAATTTTCTTCAAAACTAAATTATTGTTAACATACGAAAAAGGGAAAATAACACTAGAATATGTAAAATGTCACGAAGAAGGGCCAAAAGTACGAATTTGCTTCGAATTTGCACCGATAGCCAGTGGAGTGCACTCAAAGACTTGCAAAACCCCCATATTGCTGTCTAGAATGAAAACTACAGTGGCGTGTCTTTCAATCTAGGTACGAGTATTGAGCATGCCTGTAGGAAAATCAACGTGACGAGAATTCGGCAAACAGAAAACTGTGCTGTCGAGTCAACTTCGTGTTACTGTCATTGAATGCATCGAAATCATAGTGTATTGCAATTTATCGGTCGCCGTGTATCTTAGTATGAACTTTTCAAGAAATAATATTCAGTTACACAGTTCTGTCGTATGAAAACAAAATCTCGTACTTGGGTGATATATTAAAACACAAGCCTGCTTTGTGTGATCAGATTAAAGCTAAGCTTAGCAGAATTTACGCTGGTTTGTGTAAGCTATGGTCGTGTGCTGATGTGCTGCCCCTCAGCTTGGTATAAGGCTTGTAATGTTGCGCCTTGGATACTTACTTAAAACACAGGATACTAATATTCTTTTTTATTTAATTACAACTAAAAAACCGGCCTATTTATATGAGGAGTTCATCTACTTGAAGTCCGCACATGGTCTAGAAATCTCGATTCCTCGATGTAGAACAACTATATGTGAATTTTCATTTCTTATCCAGGCCCGCGTTTGTGGAATGGTCGTCCTCAGTCCGTTCAGTGTGCTTTTACTGTCGGCGAGTTCAGGTGATTGCTGTTTGACCATAATATACAGGGTGTCCCAAAACTCAACGTCAAGCCGGGACCAGTGGATACATCAGTTTATGAGTGTTCATAAAAAAATATAAAAACAAATTACACGTCTGATCATTTCTGAGATTCAGACATTTTTTTGTGAATTGTGAAAATCGCCACCCTGCACCCTACTTTTAGATACTGTGACTACAAGCGCTCCATGCGTTGATCGTTCACTGAATTCAGGGATGGAAGTTTGGACATTGAAAATGAACTCGGGGCCGTCCGTGCACCAAAGTTGATACTGTCGAATTACAAGTCGAAGTTGAATACGATTCATCAAATTATTAATATGTCCTTTTGAGAAGTTACAAGTATCTATTTCAGCCATAATTCGCCATTTCGTTGACGAATTGCAATAGGATAGAACATTGTAACATGTAATGAGAAGTGGGTCCTTTATGGTAACCAAAAACGAACAGAAGAATGGGCAGAACGTGCCGATGGCCTTAGGCATCAGTTCAGAGCGCCACTTCACCCAAGGAAAGTAATGGTGACTCTATGGTGGACCAGTAAAGATGTTATCCATTACTCCTTGGGACCCGATGAAACGAGAAATTGAGGCAATGCATAACAAATTATCAGTTGCAGCCTAGTCTCGTCAATGGACGTGGAATAATCCTTCTAAACCATAACACCAGATTGGAATTTCGCATAACATACTAAAAAAATTCCTCCTACCTAATTGTGATGATCTGTTCAGGACCCCGGTAAGTATTTAAGAAATAAGGATGTAACGCCTGAAACAAGCGTAAAGTACTTAATTCTATATAGCCATATTTCTGTGATGTACATATAACGAATTCAAGATGCCACAATTATCTGTCTACAGAGAAAATGAAAATCAAAAGCTTTCCAATGAAATGCTATCATTATTTAAATATGGACCCTATAAAAGACATCAAGGTATCTATGCACTGTGACGACTTTCTGTTCTTGATTTTTTATGGAATAAGTTGCTGTTAAGTGGGGCTAAGTATTAATTATTCAAAGCACTTTCAACTAGAAGTCATATCTGTAGCACTAAGATATAATATTTGACTACCACTTAAATCCCATAAAATTTCAAGTCAAACAGCCCTTTCAAGTACACTTGTTGTGCGCACTCTACCCCGCAACCACTTTAAGGTCATCAATTGAACCAACCACCTCAATTTTCGGCTTGCCTGGGAAAATATTTCCAGAAGATTGTCTTGACTCTTAGTGATGCATGGTAAACATTCATCCGGAGGCAAAGGAAGATATGCACGTCCGTGCATACATTATGAAGGCAAGGTCTTCAGTACTTATATAAAGATTTAAGAAGGCAATCAACGGCGACTTTGGCGCTGCTGGTCTTGCTTCATTTCACTAATTAAATTCCAGACAAGTACTCGGTCACTGAAAATATTTAGCCAGCGCAAGCATAAGTCTTTTAGCCGCGACCCGAGCGGCAGCAGTTCGATTGATTCGGTTGGATTGGAGCCTCTGTGACAAGTTGAATCGTCGTATCTAGCAGAGGACATTCCTTTTTAGATGTTTTGCAATACACGTAAGGGATAGCCGTGGTTGGAATACCCAAATAGACAAACGTCCTTATATGATGCTTAGATGGATTGCAAACGGTCTCAGGTATACTCCAAGTAGTTGGTTGGCTTTAACAGTTGAATACTCAGCAACTTGTCGGACAACTGGTTTTGTCTAAAAAAAATGTGACAAATTTCTTACTCTATTTTTACATTCACTTGTTGTGCGTTATTTCAGATATCCAGAGATTAGGGCAGGAAATTGATGATTATTATCAACTGTTTTTCAGGCCAGCTTCCAAAAGAATGCAACTTATGTCGATGTCAATCAGCTCAGGTCGGGTAAAATGTTCTTCCGCTGCTGCCATCCTACACTCTCCCCGGTTAAGAAAAAATAAATCAAATGGTGGTGAAGAGAAATTACCTAAACGAATGTGAAAAATTTCAGTTCTCTAAAATGGAATCCATCCATATAATAGGACAAGACGCTCAAGATCGCGGCACACAAATTTCCGAGTCACTCATGATCTGTGGCACACACTTCTTGATATGTGTATCGATGATCGGCGGTAACACGCTCACTTATTTTTTATTTTCGACAATAAGGCGGCTGATGCCACTAAGTGCGGGTGATATCTGACAGATTTTTGGTGAATGTATCTATTCCAAATAACAAATGGGACAGGGCTGATCTGTAAGTCTTTGCCACTGAGGTGTAATAAATATGTATATAGACAGAGTAGTGTCACTTCAAAAAACTTATAACTTTTTTATTTATCTTAGACGTGCGTATACAAAAATTTTTCAGGCCTTAATAGTTTTTAGGCCTGAAGATAATTATTTTTTTTATATGGAGAGAGTAATATTAAGACTGACATCAGCTTTACTCTTATGTTATCCATGCGTATAGCGGAAATTATACTCACGTTAGCAATATATTCGCAAATTTTGTATTCTTATTATTAGCTGAAATTGTATTTAAAGTTTCCCACATTCTTATAATAACAACATCGAAAGATTTCAAAAAAGAATGTCAAAAAAGGAAGCGGTGGGCTTTATGGGATGTAGCTTTCAATGACGACCTCGCCAGGTTGTAGGATGGGGTGTTGAGAGGTCATATTGTAGTAACAGTACGACTAAGAAGAAAGCTCTTATGGCAAAATATGAATATATTTTAAAAATTTGGCGTGTATTCCACTAAGACCATTTGGCCTTTCGGCACTTGGGACCTCCTTCTTCTCCTCCTCCTAACAATGACAGAGAGTGTGGAATGAATACAAATGCGTATGTCCATCAAAGTTTTCTTTTACACTGAAGAACTTGAAATTTTCGATTCGGCAAATAAAGAATAAAAATAAAAAAATGTTTTGGGCCACACTTGCACATAACTCCCACAGAACTCCTTTCCTCTGATTCTACATATGAAACGTCCAGGGTTCCTCGCACGAATCACATTACTTATTTAAAGTAATTCTATCAGACCGACTTGCCAATGCCTACAATTATAATTACACTTAGAAGTTTCCTATCTAAATTTCATAATGATCTTACATACAAAAATATATTTACAGTATTACCGCTCCTGACCTATCCTATACAGGAGTTAATGCCCCGTTTTTGCCAAAAGTTTTCTACAGAAATAAAGCTCAATGGTGGCCTTTTTCATATGCGTTCCTCTCTATTTCTTTCTATTAACCGACTTTATTTCACTGCTCTGCTCGGTTGTATTGATTCAAATGCAAAAAAAAAACTCTTTAACACTTAGGGTCCTCAGAGATCTACGTTCGTCCTCTACTGAGTGATTATTAAAAGCCCTTTAGATGCAGAGAAAGGCACATGAGGAGTATTCCTTATTTTTAAGAACTTTTTCTATTGTCTTCACTACGTCATGCAACGCAATTTCGACCGATCTTCCCTTGGAGTAGGTATTCTGCTTTTAGAAATATTTTTCTACGTAACTATGTATATATATGTATGTAATCTGGAACTCAATGATATCCAGAGTGTACGAGTACTCAACAAGATCGCTGCAACGACCGGCCTCCGAAATCCTCATCCTGGCTTACGCACTTCCATTGGGAAGAATTATGATATTAATATTTTATTATATTATTTGTTTTTGTTTCCATTTTTTAAATCTACATTCGATAAACAGTTGTCTGCAACAAGAAGAGTTAAATTATTAAGAGTGGGAAATTTAGGCTTTAATGTGCTAAACCAAGAATCAAATGTTTTAAAATTGCGCGAAGTGCGAGCAAAGGCGTATATGCAGAATCTAGAAGATATCTCTACATTTATTCTTATTTTACAATTTCGACATTTCAATATTTTACATATTATAGAAAAGCTTCTTTATATTTCTTGTTGCCTCCCCCAAAATCTTTCCATGAGCATTTCTATAACTGCAATGCTTTTTATCGACTCCCCCAAAATCCAGCAGCACTCGTATGGGAGCTCGAATGGAACGCTGGCCTCTACGGACATCGAGTATAAAAATAAAAAATATAAAATGAATCGGAAGCGAAAAATGAGTGCTTTTGTAAAGCCTTTGTAGCAGTTTGTATGTAAAACATCCAGTTCCCACTGGGATGTTTTACATATAAATATAACTGTGTGGATCACACCAAAACTCTTAGTGGAAAGTTTTCCAGCAGAAGGCAATTTTTGCAGCTTATCGTCAGGGAAGCATAGAAGATGTTGAACCAAAAATCTAATTTCTTCTTTTTTGACACTTTCAGCATTTTTAATTTATACTTCTCTTTTTATGGCACTCGTTAAATCATATTATAAAATGCTTAGTGAGAAAGGACTAAAAAGCATTCAACAGAAAAAAAAGAAAAAGTAAAACCTCAATTTTATCTCCTTAAATGCAATATTATGCACTATAAATTGCTGGTCCACTTTATGGCAGTATTCTTATATTCGCACGTGATTGAATAATATTTTCCAAGCTGAAAAAATTGCTGTCGTAACTGATAATACCCTGAATACCGTGAATATAAAGCACATACTAAAAAAATATCTTTGAAGTGGGTACCACACGCGCTACACACACTCATCTTATAGTAAATAATGATCTTAGAACGGAAGACAGCGCTAAATTAGTTTTTCTAAAGGCTAAGAAACTTGCAGCGCACTTTAGATACTCAAATCTAGTAATATATGTTTTGGAAACCCAGCAGGAACAATTGGGCATAGTACAGCAGATACTTTTACAAAGCTGCAGAACGTCGAACCACAATTTCTTCAAAAACTGCTTAAAAATTAGAAATGAAGGAGAGTGGCTTATAATAGAAAACATTGTAAAACCCCTGAAACCATTTCAGATTGTAAAAACTTTATTCTGCACACAAAGCACGCCTTCCACGTCTATGGTTCGTCCTATTTTATTAAAGACTAGAAAATCATTTTCCGGCTACTGCGGAGGCTGATGAGTTCGCATAACGTTTTTAAACAGTCGTGACCAATAAATTGAAGCCACTATTTATGCTTGACTTCCATATTAGATGTATAATTATCATATTGTGTCACACTGACGAATCTATTGAAGTATGAGCTATAACAAGAGATGATGTGAAAACAAAAGCTGAAGCAAATCTTTCACAAATAGAGCAAAGCAAGGAATTAGACAGGTTGGAAATTTTAACCTGACAAATGCTGCAAATAAGCCGCAATTTTTTGGCATGAAATTTTACTGTGCAACATCTCAGTGGTTTTGTAATTACAATAAATTTTCTTTAATAGAATTTTTTCAACCATTGGTACCCAGATAAATCGTTGCGCTGTTTACAGGCATCGAAGGCGCGCCCAAAGAGGAGAAAATCTGCAGAAGTTCGTCTCAACCAGCTCGGCCACGTGGGGTACAAATTCACGATTTACGATTGGTGGAAAAATTGTGTACCTTAAACTCGGTAATATTTTCATAGCTGGTAATCTTGTCAATTCGAAACCAGGCTGCACTTCTGGAAACCACTAATCTAGATTTTCATATGAAAATATCTCACTTATTTATTTTTACAATAGTGAAATTCTGGCAGAATTATCAATTCTCATTTGGATTCAAAAATTTAGTAAAGGAATTTGGAAGAAAGAAAATTGAATCTCTCCGCATTGGAGAGATTCAATTTTCTTTTACAATATTTGCGTTGAGCGAAAATATTTAATTTTTTTCCACTTAAATTTCAGAAACAATTTTAACAAAGTCGTTTTGTGGAAATTCGATCACAGTTAACACTGCCAACATATTCGTGTACTTGGAGAGTGTTATATTTCACAAAGAGCCTTTCAAAATAAACGAACTTGAGACCGCCAAAGATAAATAGCATTTAATTGCAGCAGTTGCCTCGATACCATAGGGCACTAACCGCATTAAAGTGATTTTACCATTTCGAAGTCATTTTTCATACCTTTGGGAGTTGTGCTTGTAGATCGAATTTCCTCTGTCAGATTTGAACAATTTATTACGATGTAAACTAATCGGATATGGAGCGATTAATGTCATTAGAATAAGCGTTTCTATTTAGGAGTTCATGGATCCT
>QYTT01079734.1:16426-34624 GCA_006980735.1 Dasypogon diadema
GTTCGGTCTTTACACAGAAGCCAGGCGCTTCCTGAATATCTCTGGGTTCATTTGATCGCCCCATATTTTGAGAAAACACAACCTCTCCACAACCTATTCCTTTTGTTCTTTAGCTTTCTCAGTTCTCTATTAAACATGCCATGGGAGGCACTCTTTGACGCTCAAAGCGTATACAGGAAGCAAATACTTCGAAAATCTTGACGTAGAATATATTAATATTCGGATCAATGTCGTCGTTACAGAGTGGGGCCCCAAAAAAACAGAGGCTAGTCTATTGGTTCTAGAAATTGGTTCGCCTATTATGTTAGTAGGATCAGAACAGAAAACAAGATCTAACTGCCTCCCAAGAAGATCTAACTGCCTACCGAACCTAAGGACTAAAAATATCAATGTTAAAAACAGCAGAATTAAAAAAGTGTATTATTATTTCAGGTTCGAACCAGCCTACATAGAATCCGTGAGTAATCCCTTTCAGTATCTTGTATTTTAATTTCTTAAGTATTATAAATTTCCACATTTCTTTCAAATTAGATCGTATTTCAGAGAATTTTCCTGAAGATTGCATTCATTACGTTAAACATAAACAAACACCTAATGTTCTGCAATAGCATATATTTCTATCATATATAAAATATGATTAGAAATTATTCAACACTTGGCAATTCAGAAAACTAAAATTAGTTGTTTTCCTCACGTCTTTATCGTAAATTCCAGTGTTCTAATTATGATCACAAAAAAGAAGGAAAACATTTATTTTTACTTCTTATAATGACTGAGGGGTCATAAATTTGAAGCTGAGGTGATTGATGTCCGTTCTTCACATACCTACGGTCTTGTTCTGTTAAAATTTTTACAATTCTAATAATGCCAAAGCGATGAAAGTTGTTCAAGACATTTGTGGCCCATTAAGAAAAGGAAACTACAGATCAGGAAGTTAGTACTCGGAAGATATATACATATACATATATATGTAAATCTTCTCTTTTAACACGGAGACGATGAATATTTTCGTGAAAATTATTGTTAATAATTATGAGCTCAAAATAAAAATTCGTGACACGAAAATTTTTTCTACATGTAATCGTAGTCAATTGTACTGCTTAAAAAATTCAAAGTTATAGTACCAAATTAATTCAAGTAATTGGAACCCGTGACTTTATGTATATTTTACTATCTGTTATGTCTTACCACTAACGTAAGAAGTCTAACGTACTTAAGTATTCCTTCTATTAAAGCAAATAAAGAACGCAAGATTCGTCTGCACGAAAGTAACTGGAGCGGTACTCAAACATAATAAGAATTTATTCGCACCGAAGCAATTTGCATTTGCGCCAATTACTCTACCCCAGTAAAGTGACCCCTCTTTACTCACTTATGCACTTGACGAGACCTTTTTTAACCCATTAAAGATAGCGATGACACCGCAGCGTCTCCATAAATTTATGTATGCCGTAATCTTGTTTGTTTTGATTTGTTTTAGTCCCCACAGTATGAAGGCAATAAACTAATTTTAGGAAGCAATTTTATTACCCAACGTTTTTAGTATTCGTAGATATTTAATGGGATTGTTTTGCTTCGGAGTTTCTTAGGTAATTTTGTAATCAGTTACAATGATATGCGATTTTTTTTACTATTATTTTGTACTTGTTAGAAGATATTTCAGTGGACTCCTTGTCCGTAGTTTAAGAATGATGAGATCGCTTTGGTTAGTTTTCTATAGTTTCCAAAGCACCAAGAAATTTAATTTTCATTTTTGAGTGAGCACAAATTACAACTTTATGACTACTGATTTCATTTTTATGGTGCTTATAGCTATTTAATGCATTGAATTCAAAAATGTAAATATGTATAGATCTTTTCTAGTACATCTGGGTTTTCTTAAATTTCGAAAATAGAATTGTATGGGATTTCTGGGAAAAGAAGCAAATAAATTAAAAAAATATTTATTTAAAAAAACGAATTCAGTAATATTTGTTTGTTGTTTGTTCTTCAGGGAAGAAATCCAGATGTGAATCCAGAAAATGAAGTTTGGTATTCAAGCTGCAGCCACGTTTGCAGAATTTATCTAATAAGTTTTCGACAATGTTTTGAAAGTCCGGGAGCTTATAATTGTCTAGGAAGTTGTCTATGGTCCCTACAAAAGCACGCCAAGTTTCTAGTTCAGTATCAGTCATAGTATTTGTTAAAGAGTTCGTTATTTTTTAACATTCTATTCTGAGGTTCAATAAAACTTTCTTCCTTTAGTTTGAGGCAAATGCTCTCGAATAAAAATTAATAAATTATGCAAATATGTATATAACCTAATAAATTACTACTCAGTGCTACTCAGTAATATCAAATGTTTATTTAACATAGAAAATGTTTAATAGAAATTAATTAGCCAAAAACAAAGTGATATAGCAGAGAGACAGAATTTTTATACCCTAGATGTAGGGTATTATAGCTTTGAGCAAACGTTTGTAACGCGTCGAAATATTCATGATCCACTGAAATAAACTGCATTGCCATTATTGGGAGAAGAAAAGAAATCGTTTAATCGATGTCCGTCTGTCTGTTCGTCTGTCTGTCCGTTTATCTGTCCGCGACTTATCTCAAGAACGCCTCAAGCTAGAGACTTGAAATTTGGTACACAGATACTTTATTAAAAATAAAAGATCAAGTTCGTAAATGGGCCAATTTGGACAACTCCTTCATAGGGTTGCCATATGAAAGTTTTATTTTTTAAAGTCGGAAATATACATTTTTTTTCAAAAGTTTTTGCGATCGTCATGAAAATATGCATATATAAGTTTTCGAGGTCGCTGATTGCGAATCCAGAGTCAGATATGGTGGACAAGATTTCCTAAACGGTAATGGAATGTTGGCAAAATTACGGATATATAGGTTTTTGGGATTGATGATTGCGTATTTAACGTTAACGCTTAAGAATTCAACATGGCGGATCAAATATGGCGGTCGTAAATGTTAAATTTTTCAAAAGTTTCTCAATCATCATGAAAATAAGTTCATATGGGTTTTTGAAGGTCGCTGATATCGAATCTGTAGTCAAATTTTGGAGATTCAAAATGGCGGATCCAATATGACGGACAGGGTTTACTACAAGTCAACGGAATATTTACGAAATGGCAAATGAAAGCTAAAGGGTGCGTCGACAGGTTGCGGATAGTAGGACAGATTTAAAGGTCAGCTGCGAATATGTAAGAATAAGTAGCCGCGGACAATTAACTGCAAACGCATTATTTTCTTTGCTTCCCTACGGCTAGGGTATATCATAATTGGTCTAAACCAATTATAACTTCTTTCCTTGTTTTATGTACATATTTTAAGTAACTTAAATATTCTCACAAATTATTTTATGTAGAGCATATCAATTTCAGTAAAGCTTGTGTTTATAAAAAATTATATTTTTCAATGGAATGTGTTAAAACAAGGCAAACAGGGTAAATTATAATTTTACTCCTTTGAAAAATATTCTCACGTTCCCTAAATTATTTAAAATTACCGTTCAAACATATTTTCTATTTCCCTCAATCATTTCTGAAATTTCTTGGAAAGATATACTACATCACGGGGCCACAGATGTCACGGGTAACCACGACAATTTTATAAAATTTATATTGTGACCCACTGGAAAAAGTTCAAAAATTCGCGTGGCAGCGAAAGGGTTAATATAACACTTTGTTGTATAAATTTATTGATATTTATTTTATTTAGTAATAACTCTAAATTTTCGCAAATCTTTTTCAGATAAACAGAATTAATAAGAGAGGCTTACCCTTAAGTCTAGATCCGTGGAGTTGTGCAGCATCTTTTGAAAGAGCTAATTAACTAAGTCCTTCGAAATAGTTACTAGTATCATTTGTTGTGCAATAAATTTATTCCAAACAGTTTCAAAAATATTAAGCCAAATAATGCCTCTTGGGTTAAAAAGTACGGTCAGAAAGCAAAAGTTGCAGCTTTCCAGTAAAATAAAGAAAATGAAATCGTCGAAGAGATAGAAAACACCAGACAGAAGAACTTTTCCAGATGCTCCTAGACCTTTGACTTTTGACAATATCTCCTTCGAAGCCCCAACGATCCTGTAGATCAGAGCTATGCTCCTAAACCGGATAATCACGACGAAGCTCAGAGACGTCAAAACCGTTACAGGAACTACGAGAGGTTGGTCCAGAGATTAAATATTTGGTTCTCACTCTAGACTTGGAATCCTCAACTAAAAATAGTAAAACATAGAGCCATAACAGCTTTATAGTACTGTCAAAGGCTCTTTGGAAGAATCTAGGGACTTAAGCTAAAGACAATTCTATCGTCATATATGAAGATAATAAGACCCAAGGTCTGTGTTTCATTAGTATGGGAGCCTAAAATGACAGAGGAGGTAGCGCTATTAACCCCGCAAAAGTTATGAATGCTATACACACCTGCTCGCCTACAGCCTTGGAACTTAACCTTTTATTATCGATCAAGCAATAACAGAAAGACTAGTCAGCTCCTAAGGCAGACCGTGAACGCTTTTTCTCTACTTTTAGCCAAGCGATGCCCCGTCCGAGAGCTATAGACTGTGATGTGTTTTTTGCTTGTAGTACAGAGTGCAGAAGATGAAAAGTGTCAGATGAGGCATCGATGGGTAAAACTTCGCGTTCACAATCCGACTACAGTATTACTGAAGCATTGGTTTGGATTCAACCATCTTTCAAGTCGAGATATAGGGAAAAGAAATCTGCGCCCGTGTACTCATTAGTAAAGCTATGGAAGAAGTCCTCATTTATATTCTATTAGGCAGTTAGGCAGCTCTTAAGGCTGTGTCCTTTTATACATGCGAATCTAATCTTGTCTGGAACTGTCTTAATGTCGTAAGCCAACTGACTAAAAACGATAAAATTACTTTAATGTGGGTGCCGCACCATGAGACTACTCGCTTGCAGCCTCTATTCTACAGTCCTCTGGTCGAAACAAAAGCCTGAGATCTATCTCATTAAAGGTAGGTACTTGTAAATACTCTGGATCACTTGAATTTTAAATAAAAGCTTCTGCAAATCATCAGTATTCGTGTTTTATCAATACAATCGCTTCTCTTTTTTCAGGCCAATACATCTCTCGGTCACACCACAAAAAAACCAATACATAACAAAATAGAAATGCCTCTCAAATTAAAGAAAGCATTAAATAATATTAACACAGAAAGCATTCACTAAAAACTATTTCACTAAAAAGAGAAGATATATTTTGAATCCCATATCCGTAGCTATCTCATAAATAAGTCCTCTTAAAATACCAAACATATTTCTTTTATCGTCAACGTAAAGAAATCCTGCATACAGTAATCCGGCGATAAATTTGCCGGTAAACACATCAATTGCAGGTGTTGCCCCAGAACGGCCAGAACAATAATGAAAATATCAAAATCCTCAAAAGACGAAGTCAAACAAAACAAGAAAAAGGTCTTAAAAGGTAAACAAAGGAAAATGATAAAAAATGAAACATGAATAGCCTGATCTTATCATCGGAGTTCCTTCCGGTCACAGGTTATAAGGTGAATTTCTTTCTCAATTTATCACTTTCGTTCACCGGCTACTACGAGCTCATTCACTCTTAAGAAAAGTGCACTGCATATGCTCCCGATCTTCTGGGATCTAGTGGATGCTGTAGATGCCCGAAAGATCATCAGATTGTGAGTATTTCGCAGTGGTGTAGTTTGCATTCCGATTTTTTCTCAGAAGTCGACGGTGATAGTTCTACTGATATTGATAGTTTCCAAAAAATAGAAATCGAGATATCTGATCTGGATTGCCTCCGAATTTATGCTGTCCAAAAAATTAACTGCAAGCCCTCCCGACAACATAGGCTGCAAGTGTCTCATGATATGATCATTCTCTGCTCAAGCTCAGCTACCCAGGCGCAGGCCATGAACTGTGCTGATTGTTCCTTCCATCCTAACTCATCCTCTAGCCACAAAAGCATAGTCTCTTCTTATGCACCGAATCGAAAGGAAGTTGGCACGCATCAATATATGTGAGGAACATAAGAAAACGTTGCATATGCTACTGTACGATCTTATGTTGCGGCGCATGTGTACACAACACTGAGAGTCGGTCGTGCAGTACTGCTATATTGCTCATATGAATGAATAAGATTGACGCACAGACGTTTTATAAGTAGAAACGTGCGCACGCGGCTTTAGCGTCTTAAGGAGATTCCGGCAAATCTAAACCCAACCAAAGACTGACGATTAGTGCTCATTCGGATCTTGTGCTGTATTGAAGTTTGGCTTATCGGAATAAAGGAAACACTGCAATATGCACGCGACAGTTTTTAATTATTAATTTTTTGAAAGAGCCGGCGAAAGTGAAAACTGTCTAAAGTTTTGCGAACTTGAAAATTTCCATACTTCATGCCAAGTTAAAAAAAATTTTTTTTTGAAAGTTTAGAAGTTTTTTTTTTGGAAATGGATTACCAGTGGTAAACAAGTGAATTTTGTGAATTATTCTGGAAATTCTCAGTTTATCTGACCGCATATGACTTCACACTTTACAGATTCTATCAATTCATTAGTCAGCAGACCATCAGAAAGTGAAGAAGTGATTTTGTTCTTGGTGGATTTTCTTAAGTGAATCGAATTTGAATTTCCGGATGAAAATTAGATTTTTCTATTGCCCGCATATCTGGCGCATTACATGTCACATTTAAGAGGAAAAACGTGTGTGATGGATGCTGTGCACTGAAGCATTGTTCTGTTTAAATTAAACGACAAGAGGTTTTGTGTTTTGTTAAAACTCAAAGGAGCAAAACAGTCGAGTACGTACGCAAATCGATTGATTGTTAATTTTGATCGATTAGTGCTGATCGGTTTTATTCCGTCGTTTACTCCCTGATTTGTTCGTTTTGGATGGATGTAAATGCGATGAGAAGGAGGTTCGTAAGTTTATTGCTTCTCGTATACAATTTGTAACTTATTGGTTCGCTGGCTGCCCGGCTGGTTGCCTGTACACTGACGACGGTCGCTCATCTCTCCTTTTATTCTTTTAAGAAGTATTTTTTATTGATCTCGGTCATGAATGCATTTTACGACCGTTTAAAGACAATTAAAATTTTTATTGGTTGCATCTTGAATTATTTATCGTTTTGATGGCTCGGTCAGAAACACTTTCTGGCTTTTGCTACTACTTTTCGGTTTTTGGATTTAATGAAATTTAACACTTTACCCATTGCTTTTTAGAAAATTACTACCGGGTTATCAGAAACACAGAATAGGAGGAATTTTTAATTATATTTAGGCGACAGTGTATTTGAGATAAAAGCCGTAGATCCAAACGTGTATTTATTATCTAGTATTTCCTTTCCTAGGAAAAGGAATAATGCAATACATACAGTTAATTTCGATTAATTTTTATTGCTTTTGAATATTACATTTGGAGTGGAGATATGTGTAAAAAAATGCAGAAGGAATTTCAATTTCAGATCGAATTTTAGAGGCAGAACCCATACGTTACGAAATCTACATAAAAAAGAGATTCTTGCGAGATTAGTCTACAAATTAAAATTGTTTACAGGAAACCCTACAATATATGTTCAAAAACAGCACATCTTCTCCGAGCTAGAGAACTTCAAAATATTGTCACTTTAAAATTTGATGTTGAATAGATATCTTAAGTAATAGGGCACAATTAAATTGTGATTCGACCCATTTCACGACACAAATCTTTGCTTTTCGATTATTTTCAATTTGTTGTAGTTAGAACTAAAACTAAAAATAATAAGTAGGAAAAATAGTGTGGCTTTTTTGTCAACTCTTCGAAGTCCTTTAGCTCGGAGGGGATGCATTTTCGGACGCATGTTTATATATATATATATAAGAGTCTTATTTTGACGTCAACAAGACGCCTCTAAAGTCTACCGACATGTTCAAGATACACCACTGACGTTTAAAATTTGAAACAATTTTTGGACAGTGGATAAAAACCTATTTACTATGTACACATTTTACGTAAAATCGATAAAAGCATTTAATTACGTCAATTATTAATAGAAATATATTTTAAAAAATTTGGTATGCAATATAAATTACTAAAATCGTTCAAAAAATATTTTAACTTCTCAAAATCGAAATTCTTTCGAACTGGTTAATGGATTTATCTTGCCTGGAAAATGTCAAATAAATTTAATATGTATTTACAATACATCTATCTATTTTTCCCCCTTATATTTAATGGAAAGAATTTTGGTTCAGTTCCATATTTTAAGTTAAAAGGAAAGAATTATATTTCGAAATAATTTTTGGTATCAATATGTAGTATATGTTTGTTCGGAAACGCTTCGTCTATTTATATTATGACGTCTTTGAGATACACTGTATATTGGAGTAGTTTGCATTATATAAAATGACAGATTTTTATATGAAAAGCTTATGCGTAATATTTTTGAAAATTATTTTTGAAAACAGGCACCATTTGCATTCACGGTATTTTTCCAATGGGAATCTAATGAAAAAATACAAACACCCTTTTCACAAAAAGTCATGGTTTTTAGAAATTATAAACTCTTCGAAGCCACCAATTACAGAGGCTGGATTTCTGACCATTTTCTGACACCAGATTCATTAAAAACAAAGGTGAAAATTTGTTGGAGGGATATCTGAAGAACACAAAAGATGAGGAAGAATTTCGTTACCTAATGTTGAAAGTTTCTGTGCAGTAATTTGTAAAGTATTCGGTCTTGAATTATCATGAAGGAGGATGCGTTCACATCGGTTAGCTAATGCAGGTTGGTAATCACGACCTTTGGTGTATAGGCTTCTGTTTGCGATGTGTTTTTATAAAGTTAATCTCCACTTCGTTTCCATTTTTCATCACAGATAACGATTCTTTCCTTATCTCAAAGTCAACGGATAGCAGGTTTCCAAACGAAGAAGCCTTTGATTTACATTCAATTCATGGGGAATCTATTTCCCGAGTTTTTAAAATTCCCCACTTATAGTAAGATAGCTACTAATAGTTTTGTTCAGATACACTTGTCTCTATTGAAGACATTTTGTTGCCTTTGCAACAAAACAACTTTCAGACGATCGTTTTCATTGACCGTTTCTGACCATTCTCAGTATTCATTTCGAGGATCTAGATCTACAGAATGAAGATTCCGAAATCAAAGCTGAATGATTCATTCAATAATAATAATGTTATCTTTATCCAAAGCGATATTAAAATTTTGTGCTGTTACAGAAGTTTTATAAAAGAAGAATATGAATCAGCAAGATGGTTAACACATTGGAAGAAACTCATTTAGAGAAAAATAAAATTGAAGATTGATTAAAAAACGATGTTCTAAAGATGCCAAACAATCTACAAGAATAGAATAGCAACCCAAAAAATAAAAACATTCAAACATTGTATGAACAAAAATCCGACATTTCAAAGGGTACAACCTAATGCAATAAATAAGCATTTGTATGAGTGCATATATTCGCAACAGTTTGGAATTATAGAATTTGGAATATGTTTAAAGAACTGCAAAATTTTCAAATACTTTCTTTTTACGATTTTTCTAGAATTCTGTAGATAGTCCTAAATACTGCCATGGACATCCTATAGTTGCTCCTGAATAACTTGTTGATACTTGACCTTTACAATAACGACCAGATCTTATAAATAATGGAGACAGGATTTCTCTTAGGGAGCACCATAGACAAGCTGGTTTAGAAGTGTCCTAGCTCCATAACTATCGTCCTAGGGAGATTGGGTTTGGTCAAGAATATTGTCAGAGCTTTTTAACATCTTCTGGTGAATCCCTTCCTGACGGTCTCAAAAAAGTATTATCGCAAGTTCCTTCAATAATGAACAAATCGTTTAACACGTTCACTGCCATACTTCAGTCACTGAGAGTAACTCTCCCATCTACGTTCAAATTACTCGTGATGTTCTCAACTAGGAGAGATGTGTAGCAAAGTGGCAGCGAACGTGCTATTCGAGAGTGCAACCTTCCCTTAATGGGTTCACTAGAAAAAAGTATGCTTTTCCAAATCTTACTGGTACAAAGCCGGAAATATTCCACTTCCACTAAAGGATTCCTAAGCTCTGTGTAACTTAATGGCCAATTTGATCTTATTTACTATGAAAATGCCTCCACAAGCGATTTTTACTCACTTAAGTGGGAATTTTCTCCAAATTTCGTAAATATGTCCCCATACCGTTTTTAAAGCCTAGAATTGGGGCTTCATTAGGTTTAGCAGTTTCAACATTTTTCTCTGCCGCTATAGAAATAAAAATGGCGTACGCAACCTGCGAATAGACTACTAAAATGGCAGGTCAGAATCCAGTATTATACAGTACACTTCAATGTAATCCGATTTTTCAGTTAGACGGAAAAGTATTACGAAATGTTAATTACGATAATAATGGCAAAGCTGCCAAAGCTAGCGACGGCTAAGATTAGAGAAAGCTAAACCGGATGTTATAAAATTTAAATATAATTCAAACGATTAAAACTTCCCCGAGATCAATGTTTTTTTTGTTGTCTTTGGGTTTTATAAATCTTACCAAAAGGTTCCAAGCGAATTTTTATTTCTTATCAAAAAATTTAGAATTTATTATATTTCACGAAAGAGAAAAAAATTGTTTTTCTCAGAAAGTGACGACAGTGATATTGGCGTGTTTACTATTTGTATAAAATTTAACTAATCTGAAGTCAGAATTTGTTATCGTTTTGAAATAGGAATTTTTTGTGAGTGTTCAAAAATCACTAAAGAGGGCAAAATATGAAATTAATTTGCAATAAAATATTATATGGATAATACGCCTAATACATCCTATTTTTTACTATTTTTACTATCAGCTCTTAAGCACCCGACAATTAAGGCGTATAAAATACGCCAAATACCGCACGTTTTATGGATTAATTTAACGAAAATTAATTATATTATGATTCGTTGAAAATTAAATCTTTTTTGATTCGCATGGAATGCAAATTAACACATTACAAAAAACAAATGATTCAGTTAAGTGCGGAATGAAAATATTTTTATATCGAATTAAATAAGGTAACTAAAAATTTCCAACTGAGGTGTTTTTTTGAACAGCACAAGTATATGCAAGGAACTTTGCAATATAGGTATATGCAACTGCTATCGCCACGTTTTCAAATTGCCAGAAAGTCTTGCTGGTGAGTAAAATCTTGAACAGTCCGAAGGATTATCGTTGTCGGATTTATGCGAGATCCAGCAAAATTTCCTTAATTACGTTGCGAAGAAAATTTGAAAAACTATTAGACGAAAAATTTATGAACTCAACTCCTATTTTCAGTGAAGATAATAAAATCGAAGAAATAATAGTGAATGTAGAAATAGCTATAATAAACCTTCAAACAGAACGTTAAAGAAGAGATCAGGATTGATGCTAAAAATGTTCTTGAAAATTCATTTTGTCTTCGACCTGAGCGAATATCTGTTGACTCTGGTACATCTATTAAAATCTTAAAGGAGAGAGACTGTGTTTATGAATAGATCTGATTGCACACAAGCATTAGAGGCTAATTTCGAATCTTATTCTTATCCAGTAGCCCTCTAAATAAAATTATACGCGAAATTGATTTCTTAACCATGACAGTGACATATTTCGAAGAACAAAACTTCAAGTTAGGAACCTTTCTGTACTTAGTGCTTATGGCTTATCTAAAATTCACAAACTAAGAAACAAAATTCTCGAAATAATTGATACCTCCTCGGCACCTACTTCAAAACATTCAAAATGGTTGGTTGGACAGTTTTTTTACATTTTGGGATCCTCTTGTTAGAAGCATTTCAAATAACTTCGATTTTGTGAAAACAAAGGATATAATGTTAAAACTGAATGAAATCCTTGTTAGCTTTGATGCCATAGCCCCTTTTCCAAGTACATCAATGCAAGAAGCCTTTGATCTCTTACGCTTGTAGTTGAGCATGCAGGATTTGTATGACGATAATATAGACATGCACATGGAACTGACCTCTGTTTGTATGGAACAAAAAATAATTTCTTTTTGAAAGCCTTTCTCCTTTCATCGCTAATTTTGAATGGGATTTTTTAGCAAAGAACTTTTAATGGATTTGACCCTAATGTTATTATAATACCATAATTAAGAAAAGGGCACGATTCTTAAAATCGAATGAAACTACCTTAAAAATGGAACATGAATGTGACAAAAAGAATACGAAATTAACCTATGCTGGTGGATTACTAACAAAAATATCTTCTATCCTTAAAAATTAACAAATAAAATGAGACTTTTCTTTCAAAATTACAAGATAAATAGTTTTCTGGCATCTATCAAGGATAAATCTGAAGATATTCAAAAGTATATACATGTAGTGTGATATCCGCGCATCCAGCCTTCTACATCCTTTCGTCCTTGACACTCCATTGAGCAGAACAGTGAAATTCCGAAGTCGTTTTTCAGCAGAACAGTAGCAATGTGGGACAGACTACCATCACAAATTATATAAAAGCAACTAATTTTAATCTACTTTACTTTTTAGGTTACAAAGAGGAGGAATGAAATTATTGAACATTAGAAGGACTAAAACAATTTTACATGCTTTTGCTTTGAACTTGTTGTGGTAGACGTCGAGAGCTCAGTTTGATTTGTTTTGTTTTTCTTTTTTTTAAAGTGCAGCGATAATATGGAGTCAATTTTTAGAAGATTGTTCCTTTATCTGGACGACGGCATTCTATTTTGCACTATTTGCTTTTCCTCGGCATAGTGCACAGAAATTCCTTTAATATTTTCAAATTGCGCATTTGAAATGAAATTGAAATTGGATTGTGCTTAGAATCTCTAATGAATTAGTTTTAACTAAAGTAGACTCTTTTGTTGCTAGAGTAATAATAATAATCTTAAATAAAGCTAAAAGATAGAATTGGTGAAAATAGCAGTTTTTATTTTCCTCACAACAAATTTTCAAATTGGCGACCTCTTTGTAGTACCTCCTAAAGAGAAGATCGGCCCACATTTCGTTCGCTCTACCAACTTCCAACCACAATTCAACGTGAATCTATGGTTAGGGATCACCATGACCAAATCAGAATACCGAAATATGGTTACTAGAATGTTTTGGACGGAGTTATGTATTTAAATTTTTTGGAAATCGATCTACCGAATTTACTAGGATATGTAAATTTAAATTTAGGCCGGCGTATGATCTTTCAAAACGACCTCGATCAATGCCAGTACTTCAGAGATCACTTGAATACCACATATCGGAGAAGATGGACTAGTCGCACCGGCCATATAAATTGTTTTGAGTCGCATCAACCTTTCCTTCTGCGATGCTTTGCCTTTCAAATATGGAAAACGTTCTTTCCTGTCAATAAATTTTAGCAAAAATTGCACTTTACTTGAAAATTATCCCTATTATTTCTTTTAGTTTTTTTTACGTAAATGTATTTATTATTATGTTACTTATAAATTCTCCATACAAAGCTTGTACCTAGCTGTTAACTTTTTCCAGATACATCGGCTTAACGAAGTAACTATTTTGTTTTTTAAAGTGATTATTTTAACCCCTGTGCCCCACGTACTGACCAAAAAAGACAAACATTTTATTTCGAAATTTCTTTATTGTTTTCGTATTAACAGGTAGTAAATGAGCGATGTGTAATCTACAACCGAGTGCTTGAATTGACCTACTTCTAACCAAATTCAAGTAAGAATGGAAGAATTGGTATTTATTAATTTCGAGAAACATGTTATAATTTTATCATAATTTTTACAAAAACAATCACCAGTAACTATTACAAATTTACTCCACATTATTTGTATTCACAACAATAGACTTGTAGAAGTGCAGGTTTGCATTTGAGTACCAGTGGCTGAGGCACATTATGTATTTCTTACGATTAAGAATTTCATAGTAAAAAGATTGAGCATACCACTTGTCCCAATTTTTTTTCTCTCCTATAAGTATAAAATAACTACATCGTATCAAAGATACACTACAAAATTCTGTTATCAACAATTTATGTACAATCAGGAATAAAGAAAAATTCATAGAAGAATTATGTAGAAGTAAGTTAGACTCTGCATCTATTGGCAATTAAAAATTTTAATAAAATTTGATAAATTTCCTCACGTACAGAAGACAAACCTCCAACAATTCAAAAGCTTAACAATAACTCTAACGTGTGTTTTTATATTTCTAAAACGAATCACGTCCACGAAATAAAAATTCTCAACATTCCATTAAAAAGAAATCGCCATTAAAATTTGTGTTTGCAACATTTATAAGCTAATTTTAAGAGAAGTGCTGAAGGCGAGACAAAGATATTTTTTACAAAACATTACAATAGCCTAATAATATTATATGCTGTAGAAAAACAATATCAGGCAAAATATAAGCGACGATTATCAAACGAATAAATATGTAAAAATAAAATTGCTTCCAGAGTTGCCAAAATGTCTAACAATCCGGGAGCATCGAAGTTTAATTAGTGCCAAGTAAACAATTAAAATTCAATTATTAAGGTGTCACTGGGTTTTTGTCAAGTTCGCAATCTCATGCCATGGGAATTGCAGTTTATTCATTATGATCGTAAGAACTTAGTTTTTTTAGAACGGATCTGTTGTGAAGAAGAAAAGTAAATTTTTCAAGTCCCCAAGAGACACAAGTCTGGTTCTCTTAAAGAAATTTGGCATTGTGCCACCTCGGTCAGATGTTGATTTCGTAATATTTTGAAGAAATTCATTAATTCTGCAAAGTAAATTTACTGCAAGTGGTGGTATATCTTGAAAAATAAAAACATAAATTATGTGGATAAGTTACACAGCAAATTTGTCAAAACTCGAATTATGGAATGGGTAAAGGATTTGAAATGGTAAATTATGAAGAAGCCGGAAACTTTTAAACCAAAATCCTGAAAAAGAATATTTGTAAATCAGTGTCAGAAGTGGAATGAAGTATAGCTTTAAAGGTTGATTATAATATTGTTAAAATGGGATTTTACACGTTTTCTAGTTCTGTGTTCCTGGTAATAATTTTTGAGATCTTTGGAGGAGGGACACAAGGACCAGTCCTTATACTCTTCCCTACTTATTGTCATAAAAGGCATTGCAGATTTCAGCACACGTTGCTGTGATCCAATAAGTTCCATAATCATATTCTTCAAATATTCACTGAATTCGGCTCTTAAGAAATGATTTTCTAAGCTTAAGTTTTGCATCTATCATAGCCCACACACTGATTTCGTTGTTCTTTGTTGATGCTATTCCTTGCCACAGACAATCTCCCTTGGGCGTGCTTCCGAAGTGATCATTTGGTGTAAAACACCACCAAGTATTTATAATCTTCAACTATTTCGATTTCCTTGCGCTCAAAACCCTTTGAAAAAATCAGTACTTAAGTCTTAGTTAAATTTACTGATAAAGTCCACAATCCACAAGAATTTTCCAAGTTTTCCACCATGTTTTGTAGAGTGCCTGATTTATCTGCTACGAGAACAACGTCATCAGCACACATAAAAAGTCTCACATGAGTACCACCCACTGTAATGCCACCTGATATAGAAACATGGAGATCATTTAAAAATAATGAGAATAGTAACCTTGACGAACACCCATAGATATTTCAAACCACTCACTACACACACTTGCATCCTACACAGCAAATTTAGCGCAGGCATAAAAACCTTCCAGAGCATTTACCAGTTTGGTTGAGATGCCCAATTTGTATAACTTAAAAAACACAGCTCTCAGCTCAACTCAATGGAATGTAAAGCTGCATTAAAATCAACAAATAATCCACAAACCTCACAACGTTTATTAAACTATACTAGTTGAAAATGTTGTTAAAGGCCCCCATAACCTTTCCTAAACGCCGCGCTGTGTGAAATTCAGTTTATAGGCATTGAGTTTCTACGTATTTATTTAGTATCTTCAGTAAAATACCGCAGTAAAGTTTTTGCTCCGCCTCCATAAATAACTCTGTAATATACTTGGGTTATCTTTTTTATAGATCCGGAAAATTTGCGAAAGCGTGAAACTTTGAGGGACAGGGCTTGTTTCACAAATACGAATAAAAGTTTTTAAAAGAAAGCACAGGAAGTTCTCAGAAACATTGCTAAAAAGTCCAGCAGGAATATCGTCCGGACCTGCAGTCTTAGAAGAACAGTTTTGAGCTCCTCTAATTCTATTTCCTTATCAAGCTCTTCTACTATTTTGAAAGGTGATGCAAAAGGCTACTGCATAGCATTCCGAGGACGACCCAATAATAATTGAAAACAATCTTTAAGGTCTTCTATCTGTTTTACCTTTAACTTTTTAACAAGCTGCCACCAGTCCACGGTTTAGGTCAGATGGCCTAACAGTGAAATCCGAAAGCTTTTGTACAGATAAATCAGCCTCGGTTTCCCATAGGGACCTTTCGTTTAGTGCTGTGATTAATCTTAATTCGAACTTCCTAACTATATTTAGGGAGCAGGGATAATTCTTTAGTGTTAGCCATTTGACTCACCGTTTGCTTTCGATTAATAAATGGGCATCAAATGAGACTATATAGCTTAATCTATGTAAGATAGCCCCATAGTTCCAACAAATTTTAGCTCTTCGTCTGGATCAAGGCAGGTCAATTCAAAATTTTAAGTCCATACCTACTCGTAACATAAATCCAAAAGGTGATTTGTGTATCTAGCAGTAATGGGCAAATTGTCTACACAACTTAAATTATGCCATTACTGGCATAATTCACGTAGACAATGTAATCTATGTGAACAATGCAGATAACGGATATTATATTATACAAATAAAATTCTTTAATGAATTTGACAAAATACTAAGAGGAATGTACGAATAAGCTCAATATGCTCATCAACACTATTATTCCTAAAAATTTCTTTGTAATTTTCTAGTATATATATTTATTTTATTACTTGATTTTTTTTTTGATTTCTTATACACCTTTTCCACAAGTTTACGCATTTAGTTTTCCTCTTTTTTCTTTTGTCCGGAGGGAATCGTATGTTAGTAGTGCTTTTGCCACCTATTGGTTTTTCTAAAGAAATCACAAGTTTTAAAATTAAAAAAAAAATAATAACACTCGTTTTACTTATATCGATTTCAAATACTCCAGTTTTTGCACTTATATATGGGTCGATCCGCGTCATAATGTTTTGGTAAAAGAAAAAACTCAACATTATTTTTGAGACAATGGTGAAGTGTATTGAAATAAATGTTTTTAAATACAACAGGTGCACTATTAAGCTATTTCGGGAAAAAAAATCAAGTGCCTATCGCACTTATTCGACCGCTATGACCAAAAATCCCTTACAACACGTAATTAGCGAAAAATTTCGAAAATTTGTAATAACTCGAAAACTAAGAAAACATGGGGGTGATTTGGGTTCCGGTTATCATTACTTTTTGGGACACCCTGTATATATATTTCTTTGAAATAATTTCTTATTTGTACACTAACTTGCCATAACAGTTTCTTAGTACTTTCAATTTTATTTGCTTATGGTTTTAATTGACTATCAACAGTTTTTGATGGAAAAAATTTTTTCGCTACAATTTTGCATCTAAAGATAGTAAATATCGCGCACCTGATTATCGGCAGACCCTAAATGATGAAGGACTGTATGTTGTACGCATAAAAATGCAAATCGCTATGTTAAATGTGCCCTAGAGACCGTGTACACATATCCATTTAAGAGGCAATTTCCTTACATATTTTTGTACATTTTTCTCACTTTTGTCTGTGAATAAGTTTATCCGGAATCTTGAAATATCTGCTTGATTCGGACTCATTGAGTTGAGCGGTCGCCCTTTGAAATGTTTGAGCAAGTTGGTCGAACTGGAATAGATTATTGCAACCAACATTTTCTTTTTATAACAATCACTGAATTATTATTTCTGGCATATGACAGAATGGTTTAAGTTTGCTGTTGTGATTAATATCTTTCCATTATGAAATGTTTACTTCTTATGTATCAGAAGAGAAAAATGAAGATTTAGAGTTATTTTTAATTAATCCGCACACTTGACTGGTTATCTAAAATTTAATTCTTTCTTTAGGTGTGGTCTCTGTGCGATGTTCATCTCTCAAATTCATCCATATCCGATTTCTTTAAATACAATCTTTTTATTGCCCGTAAAACGTCCTTCTTTATTTGTAATTCTAAAATCGCATATCTCCTAAAAATAAAAGAAATCCAGACCTAATTAGTTAAGCTAAGCCAAGTC
>QYTT01079735.1:0-36893 GCA_006980735.1 Dasypogon diadema
CACGAGCGACACTTGCCGCACGACGCAGGGCGACCTTTGTTGTAGAGTGTCGCAGGATGTCGTGCGGCAGAAAAATTTTCCTGCTGCAGATTGCCGCACGACCACTGATGGCTTTTTCATTTAGTATATAAAACGATCTGGCAGAAAGAGTTTGTGAATGTTTTATCTGTAATGGGATTTATATTCAATAAGAAAAAGCGAGTTGTGCATATTTATTTAGGTCTCATAAATATTTGAAAATTAAAAGAAAGTATTAGGTTCACTCGATTCTGAGAGCAAACATGAATTTGCAATGCTTTTCGTTGACTTAAGAGACGATGAAAATAACTTTTTCAAGTATTTCCGGATGACTGTTAAGTCCTTTGATGGGTTGGGAATAAAATAAAGGGATAGTGTAAGATCAAATCATACTATTATGGGACCTACCATTACACCGCCTGAAATGAATCTTTTTTGTATGTCCATTGTAGGATTATCACATAAAAAACATGCTGTAAGCAGCATTAATAAACTATCACTGTCAATAACCTTGATTTTCATTTTTACGGCCATTTGCAGCCTGTGTTCAATTAATGACCAAGTAATGCTGATCATGCACGGTGTTTACGACTCCTGCTGCAAAGTGTGTTTACGTCGCACGACATCGAACGGCACTCTGCAGCATTTCCCGCTTGTGGGCATATCTCAATCTAAAAATATTACCCTCCAATTTGCGCGAACAAATGTCGCAGAGTATTGCACAACAGAATACCGCAATTGCATAACAGACGAGAAGCTTAGGATCATTGCCTTGATGTAGTATAAAGTCGTTTTGTATTCCCAATTTATCAATTCGCAATTTATGTAAATTAAATTTCAAAGCGTTTTGTATTTTTTGGCATTCATTATTCCATGAAATGAAGATTTTTCACTCCTGCGAACAAAAGCATCACCACAGCGTCACTAAACTGCCTCAATATTTTACTGTCGACAGTAAATACTGAGGCATTAATTTCTCTGCATATTCTAACTCCGCTATTCCACTTAGTGATATTAAATTTACTTTCATCCGTAGATTTTACTCTTTGCAAAAATTGTTGATCTTTTGTAAGGTGCTTTTTTGCAAATATGTGAAGTTTTACAAATTTTGATGTAGGTACTTATGTTTCGGATCTTTTTTAACTTGCCTTAGTGTAAATCTGGAATATTTTCCAGCAGACCTGGGCTTAATCAAGCAAACAATTACAGCGAAAATCGATTAACCATCAATCTGCAATCGATTTTAATCGATTAAATTTTCACTCGTGACAAACGATTAAAAATGTAATTGATTAAAATGAATTGAAGATTGATGGTTAATCGATTGAAAGTCAATCATTTTTTTCGATTACAAAATCAATCGATTAAAATCTGTAATCAATTGAAAACACCGATTGAATGATTGAATTGTCATTAAGAGATTACGGAAATAGAAATAAAAATTCTCGTTATTAGTCCAGGCAAGATGACTGATATCTTTAGATATGGGTAAGATATCGGTACGCGCGGGGTCTCATATGAAAGGAGGAAAAGATATCTACACGGGGATATTCAAAAATGTAGTTGAAAGGTAAGAGTAAAAATTAGATTGAACCTTCAATCGATTAACCATCAATCTGTAATTGATTTTAATCGATTACATTTGTAATCGTTTGACATGATTGAAAATTTAATCGATTAACCGTTTAATCTGACTGATCAATCGTTAATCGTAATCGGTTGAAAAATGCGCAGGTCTATTTCCAATGTACTATCTATCTTGTATTTGTTTACTGTATGCTGAACAGCTGAATATGATATTAACTATTTCACAAGTTTATCTAAGGAAATTGTCTCCTTGCAAGGAGGAAATTATTAATTATCTAATTTCAACCGAGGTATCTTTTCTTTTTCTAATTCTGACCTAATACACCAAAATATTAATTTCCACTTTGCATTGAATAAGAAATCATAACCTTTAAATAATGGTATTGTAAATTTAATGTGGTACATTTGTTGGTACAAATACGAGTGTGATTTAAAATTTTGAACATGTTTTAGTTTTTGTTAATTTTTATTTTTTATATTTTTATTGTGACGCAGATAAAATAAAAATTTGTAAATTATTAAGGTTTTTGCAAATTTAGTAGCCAGAGTGTGTTTTACGAATACAAGTTCGTTTCACCAAACCTTCACACTTGGACCCGAAGGGGTATAACCAAAACCTTGAAAACTACAAGCGAATTTGGGCTTATATACTTTGTCAGCCCAAATTCTCCTATCTCCTTCATAAAAAATAGTTCAATGTTCTTGGTCTTCTACTTGTGCATGGCTTGTTGTTTCGAAGGTTTTGGTATAATTGGCTTGAACAGTTGAAAGAATATTTCAACATTGTGGAGATATCTGGGAATGAACTATTAAGACTCCAATAATTTAAGTATGCAGGACAATTTTTATTATTTATATTTATATGGCACCGTACGGATATAAGATAATTTGAAAATACAAGCTATGTAACAAACCTGCATAACTACTTCCCTTCCTACCTTCTCCTCCTTCAATAGTATTCAATTACTTCGGCGCGTTTCTGCCTCGCAAAAAATGGTAATTGTCTAGATTAGGGGATAGTCATTTGTATGAGGAGGGGGAGGAGTGAGGGTAGAGGGGGGTCGTATAAATTGATTCTGATAGTTGCAGTGTGGGGGCGGGGAGATGAGGGCGCACGGGGCGGAGGTAAAGATCTGGATATTTATCGATTTTGATATTGAATGAAAAAGAGTTTTCAGAAAGTAGTAAAGGGTGATTTCCGAGATACCCTGTAAATGCGTTCAACTTCTTCACCCTCTACCCTACTGCTGAATTCGGGACGTTCATTCCCTCCTCCTCCGACTGACGGTCTCCTCGTCTAAACAATTACCAAATCGAAATATGACTTTCATCTTCGCCCCTGTGTCTCCACGCCCCAACATTTCAACTATCAGAATGAACTTATGCCACCTCCTTCCAACCGCACCACCCCTTCCCCGCTCCCCCGACCGACGGTCACCCAATCTAGACTACCTAAAAAACTGATTGAAGTTGTTGAAATCGGAGGAAGTGAGGACAGGCAATGATAGCTTTTTTTCAAATTTCAGGATGGTTTTATTTTTCAGATAATCCTAAAGAGTAATTATGCCAGGCCAAAAGTTGTAATTAAAATTACAAAAATAATTTTTTACAAATTTTGTCTTGGGCATTTGAAGGTTAATAAGTTCGCCGTTAATTGATACGGAGGGATCGGTGTTGCATTTTGCACGGACGTAATCGACAACTTCATTAATCGAAGTAAAGGGTTCAAGCCGGATAACGAAATACACTTGAGCCAATTGGGATATTCACGTTTTGGTGCATTCGGTGTAAAAATTCTCAAACCCTTTAGATTGCTAGACAAGTTTACACCAACCCCAAATGCCCGTAATATTACAAGATATATCCTATATGACCTATATATACTACAATGAACTTCATTTTCTAGGTGCGAGGATTTCCTAATTTGTTTCTGTTCGAAAAACTTCAAACGACAACTGCTAATGAGAAAAGATCAGAACCAACACGAAAATCACTTGAAACAGATGAAAGAGTACTATGGGCATCACAACAGCGTATACTAAAGAGAGTCAAGCGCGATTATGTTGTATTCTCCTATCCCGAATATTTAGATAGCGAAAATAATTTCCAAGAATATGAGGGTGCCTACAGTCAGCCTTTCAATGATGAATTGTGGAACCAACAGTGGTATATGGTATTATACAGATTAAAATTTTCCAATTCTTATAATCATCATATTCATTTGATAAACATAATTTAGCAAAAATCCATCAATGTAACTGGAAAACCATCTCTAGACCTCAACGTCCTTCCCGTTTATGCACGAGGGATTACCGGACGCGGCGTTCGAGTTGCCGTATTGGATGATGGACTCGAATACGATCATGAAGATCTTATTGGAAATTATGTAATTCGTGTTTTATAATACTGATATTATGGTGGCCACAAAGAATAAGAACCTTAATTTAATGAATAATATTACTTTGCGATATTTCAAAAATGATTCTACTTTTCACAGGACCAAGAAATCAGTTGGGATTGCAACAATGATATTCCTGATCCACATCCTAATTATAGAGACTTGAACAATCGTCATGGCACCAGATGCGCTGGAGAAATCGCTATGGTTGCCAATAATAAAAAATGCGGAGTGGGAATTGCTTATAATTCAAAAATTGGTGGAATAAAGTTACTCGGCGGTCAGGTTTACGACTTAATAGAGGGAATGGCTCTGGCATTTGCTCATGATAAAGTGGACATTTACAGCTCCTCATGGGGTCCAACAGACAATGGTAGGACACTAGAAAAGCCCGGAATTTTTGCTTCGAAGGCTTTAGAAAAGGGTGCCCATGAGGTGAAGTATAATACAAATAAATATACAATTGAATTATAAAGTTCGTTTTAGGGTCGCAACGGTCTTGGTAATATTTACGTGTGGGCAAGTGGAAATGGTGGGGCGAGATTTGATAACTGTAACTGCGATGGTTATGCTGCTAGTATTTATACTATAACTATAGGCAGTGTTACTCAACATGGTGATGTACCATGGTATAGTGAAGGCTGTGCTTCAATAATGTCCGTCACCCATTCATCCGGTGCTATCGGTGATCAAATGATTGTTAGGTTTTTATACTAAGTTTTTTTTCAGTATTATATAAAATGTGGATATCTTGTTTGTGTAGGCTACTACTGATCTAGGCAACTCATGTACCATAAAGCATACGGGGACATCCGCATCAGCTCCTCTTGCCGCTGGCATTATAGCCCTCGGTCTTGAAGCAAAGTAAGAAGATATCTCTATTACATTATTTAAATGTAAATTAGTGATAATAGAAGTAATTACACTATATAGAAAAAATTAGCTATACGAATTTTGCCAAATTTTGGCAATTTTATGTAACTAAATTTCTTAGGTGCAGTTCAGTAGCTTAGGAGGAGAGAACTTAGGGAAGAGGAGATTTGGGAATTTAACCTAACAAATGTTGCAAATGATCCACAATTTTTACTGTGCAACATGCTAATGTGTTCGCAAATGCAATACTCGTGGGTAGAACTGTCTCAACCACTAGTACCCAGATAAATCGTCGCGCTCTTTTTAGAATTTGAACTCACGCCCACAGAAGTGGCACTTCAGACCATCATCAGCTGGGGTTCTGTTCAAGTTTTGAAAAATTGCGTGAAGGAAATTTTATTTTAGATGTTCACAAATGCATTTTTTACTAAAATAGGAGAAAATCATTATTTGTAGTTGAACTTATTGCTAGTAGAAATTGTATGCTTACTATTCTCTCTTCTCTGTTTTTATTCTGTTTTGGTATTATGTGTCTAATATTAAAATGTACACTGATATTCCCTCGTAGATTTTATACAATATGAATACGTATTTTCCCCAAAAAGAACACTGTTTAGTTAGATATCGAGCAACTTCAAATAGTACTGACTTTTTTTTAGCCCATTGTTAACTTGGCGAGACGTCCAGCATATAATTGTGAGAACAGCCGAGTTTCAGCCACTTAAATTTAACAAAGGATGGCAAAAAAATGGTGCAGGACGATTATACCACACTCGTTTAGGATTTGGTCTCATGAATGCAGATTCGTTTGTTTTAGCTGCCTACGACTGGAAGACCGTACCTGAGCAAAGAATAGAAAAAGTCGAAGGTAATATAACATTTAAAAATAAGGTTTTAAATTACATTAGTTTATTTTTCAAAGGTTATGTGGATCCGTCGACCAATAGCCCAATAGCAAATACTTCCAACGTGTTTGCGAATTCGAGCCGAGTTGTTTTTAATTACACCGGAACTGAAATAGGATTTTTGGAGCACGTAGAAATTTTAGTAAATATTGATTGTGACCGCCGAGGTAATTTGGAAATATTTCTGAAATCACCAAGTGGGATGCGTGTCCCTATATTGGAAAAGAGAGCTCGGGATACATCTGGTGAATGCTTTAAGAACTGGAAATTTATGTCGGTGGCAACGTGGTCAGAAAATCCAACAGGAAAGTGGGAAATGGAAATTTTGAACACGTCTTCGAAAGGTGGTCTTATCGCTGTGAACAGTTGTTTCCTTATTCTTTATGGCACTATGATTGACCCCCACCGTGGGAATAAGAGTGCATCCAGCTTTTCAATGAAATAATAATTACTGATTATTGTGTAAATACCACTAAACCTGTGTAAATAAATACTTTACGTTTTTACAAAATGTATAGGTCGATTTTGTTTCTGTTCCTGGGAACAGAGGTGAATTATAAGAAGTTTCTGTAATAAATCTGCTATGGACTGAGTTTTAAAGTTGTCTAGCAAACTGAGTGTAATTGAATCTAGAAAAAATTCGTTGCCCTTTTGTGGCAAACACGTGCAACTTAAAGAGTGCCGTTCAGCACATTAAACCTAAACAAATGGAATCGAAAGATTATTGTGCGGCCAATATATTTTCATGGCTAGAAATTAACGACGCGTTTCCAAACATAAATGAACGCACTGAGAATTTAAAATTAAATGAACCGTCGGGTGATGAAGGGGAGAACGGCTTCGATTAAATTCTAATTTTATGTGACATAAAAGACGAAAGCCGGAATAAGGAAG
Organism: Dasypogon diadema; assembly: GCA_006980735.1. NCBI lineage: Eukaryota > Metazoa > Arthropoda > Insecta > Diptera > Asilidae > Dasypogon > Dasypogon diadema. The sequence continues at coordinate 6,676 of QYTT01079735.1, forward strand.
CACTGCGGCCGGAGACAACTTTTTCCGATGTTGTACAACGAATCTATGCACAAAGTAATATTGCTCATTTTGCAGTTCGCATTTCGTTTAGGATTTTCCAGTATTTAGTGTGCATAAAACGTTTCATTTCCTGCTATCAGTGGCACCCCGATTGGCAGGGAGAATTTAAAAATAAGCCTGTAATCATCCAACAGCCCTTTTGTTTGTATGATTTCTAAATGTACGCCTAGGGTTCATAACAGTAGAGAGTATCCAATGCCCGTCAAAGTTTTTTTTGTTTAGAAAACATAAAATTTTACTGTGAACTAATAAGAAACTTTACTCTGTCTAATCCAAGCATATGCTTGGACATAGAATAAATGCAGCCCCATGTGATCTTAAGTGATCTTTTTAGCACGGCATGAGTGCTGATCTCACCTGCCGTGCACACTAATCCGAGATCCCACAATTTAATCCATATATTGGATGGAACAAATCCATAATTTAGAAGTCTGCTATCATCTCGTATTTGCGTTCCTGATATGATTGATATTAGGATTTAAAAAAAAATCCGATATGTGTATTGAATTGTTGGATCTCCGATTAGTGTGTTCGTGCTAATGAGATTGCCCAATTTCGCTGCGATAGGCGAGTAAAAATCCCATTTATTACAAAAGTGTTTCAAATTAAAACACCTCTTTCAACTAGGTCTTATACCTACTTTTCTCAATAAAGAGAAAATCTTAAATTAATATGGAACCACATACATAGTGTCTTACGATCATTAAAAATCGAAAAATGGAATTCTCAAAGAAAAGCCTTGGCTATCATATAACGATCTGTCATCTAGGAAATTAGAACTTAAGAATTTCTAATGATAAAAAAGCTGACCACCCACCTTCCAGGGTACTGACCAAGAGATAGAATAACCTATAAGTCTAGAAGTATTAGAAATTCCTGACTAATTACCAGGCGATAGACTCACCCACGATATCTATCTAAAGTCTCCGATTACAGACTTGTTGTTTGACAGTTTACATGCCCTCTAATTTGCAATTTTAACCACGTGCTACACAATGACTAATTAACAAATTGAAAGGTACGCATTTTGCCTTAGCCAATAAACCAGTAAAGGGCAGTGATCGCTTTTTCTGCATGAATCTCAAACCATGTTTGTCTAACACTCTAAAAAATCGTTGTGGTAGGTAGGTTGTTAGTTTGAATGCGTGGTATGTAGACTCCTTACAGCTAGGTTAATTGATCAGTTATATGTCAAACAAGACTGATGTATAGATAAAAGATGTAGGTAGAATTTCACATATAATTTCATGACATGCATATTAGCATAGTGTAAGTAAGAACTGAGAAAAAACTAAAGAATTCAAGAAAGGTTAATTTATTGAGAGGTTGTACTGACTCACGGTATACGGCTAATTTGTATCGAGATTTTAAGTAATTTAGGAATTAAATGAAAAGTTACGCTTATTTATTTTCATTTATTTCTTCACAACAATATTCCCCTGAGTATATTTCATTCATGACTAATTTTAGCATTTTTCGGCAATATAACCAAGTATTGCTTAAAATCCAGTGACGTCATGTAAACAAATATGGCGGAAAAAGTTCTTGGGCTTACCAGACCTTGTATTCTCTATACCGTAACATTTATGAGCTCTTTCCGTTAATTTAAAAGTGATTTTAGACAAACACATTGATGTATCCATAATTTATATCGAGTAGAATATTAAAAATTAGTACAAATTCGCATAGAGTGAGCGAAATTTTGAGTGACGTAAGTGTAACGTAAAAGCTGAATTAAAATGTGCTACTATATAACATTATAGAAATTTCTTTTCTATTGCTATACGATCATTAATAGGTTGTTGAAATTTGTACAAGAAAGCATCCTTAGTACTTTGGTTTTTGGTACAGTTTTATGCATTCTGTAAAATGTAATTCAAAGCTATTTTATTGGTGATGCGATATTCATTTATTCGCACAGTGATTCTTTGATGTTTTGAGTTAATTTTTCGATTAATTTGTGAGTTTTGTTTTGAAAAAATTTACTTGCAAATAAATCAAATCCGTACACTTTGATGAAACTCGGAAAATCAGCAACAAATCGACAAGACAAAAGTTAGACTGCTCAAATCGTCCATTTTTTGGGATTTCCTACTATACTTAAATTACACTAAAGAAGGACCAATCTGCGGAAAAATCCCCATCTCGTTGAATTTTTTCATATTTTAAACAACCTCTCAAAAGTTACCATCGATACCATGCCAGTAAATTTTTTTACAGGAGTTGAAAGGGGGTGAACAAAAAGTATTGATTTTTTTTGCAAAAATGATTCAGATATATTTTATAGTTTGTGAAATTTTCTGAAAAAATGTTTAATTAGTCTTTTTTTGTAGAGATAATCCGGTTAGATCTATCAAACCTAAACGTTTCGGGGATATTGGCGTACTACCATATCGGCCACGTTGAATTTAGGTGAAATTATGAGGAGTATAATATATATGTATATATATAAAAGTGAAATAGCACTGGCTGACTCACAACCTCATCAAAAAATCTCCGAAACTATAAAGTCTATAGACTTAAAATTTAGCAGGTAGGTATTGCATTGGAAGTTTTTCTTAGTTGCGTTAAAGAATTTTGGTGTTTTCTATTAAATTATGATTAAAAATAAATCATATAATATGAAGCGAAAAAATAAAAGAAATGTCAAAAATATACCTACGCCACTGCCCGGTGCGGCGATGCGCAGACTGTTCATGCTGCAACAGGCGGTGGGAGTACGATGAGGAGCGTTGGGTGAGTTACCCGAACACCCCACCACCTGCTGCAACGTGGGTACATTTTTGACATTTATCTTATTTATTTATTTTTTTAACTATGTTCTTCTTTTATTTTTATTTTATTTCATAATTGTTATATATATATAACAATTTTGGCCATTAATTCTGAAACCATGGTTGCAGTAAAAGTCGAAAAAGTTCATAATTCATCGCCAGATTTTAGTTCTATTTCTAGATCAAGGACTGCAGTGGGTAATTAACAAATACGTTCATATGACATTCTATTCTTTATTTAATAATCAACTATACAAAAGTTTATCAGTTTTCTCAAAAAGTACTTTTCTATTGAAAAAATGCTACATTTTGTAGTATATATGAACTGAGATATCTCGGTGGCAAGCAAATACAGTCGACCTGGGATACCCTATCATCAGATTTACACGCCCCAAAAATTTAGTTGAAACTATTCGTCTTTTTTATATTTTGTCTGTGTTTCAATTTGCACGGTTTACAATTTCCGATTTACACGGCTTGTCGTTTAATGTATCCTCCATGTAAATCGAGGGATAGCAAATCGTCTGTGTACACGATAACTCGAGAACGAATTGAGCTAGAAGGCTGAAATTTGGTGTATATTACTTTCAGAAAATTTGCTGATCTAAATTCGAAAAAGAGACGAATCCCCCACTCCTCCCCACTCATACCACTTTGAAATTTTGCACAGATGTGTTTTATGGACTCCAAGTCGGAAAGACGAAAATAGGCCACATCTCTCACTCCTTGGTTTAGCCGGCATATTGCATTTTTGGATTATTGGACATAATTCGAAAGGGAAGAAACCTATCACTTTAAAAGCTTGCACAGATGAGTTTTATGAGATACCAAGTCAGAAAAACAAAAAGAACCCATGCCCCCACTCCTTGGTCTGACCGCCATATTGAATTTCCAGATTATTGCACAAAATTCGAAAAGGAAACAACCTATCACTCTAGAATGAGATGAATTATATTTATATCATATAGGGCCTAAGGCTGATTATATATTTTATATTTTCCTCATGAAGTTTCCTAATGTTTAAGGGTAACGAGTACCCCTGCGCGCCCCTCCCCGTTCCCAGCACAACAGGAAGCTTTTTGACCGGCTAATATTATTTACTCCGTAAAAAGAGCTAGCACGGTAACTCAAAAAGCTTTCCTGCTCGCCAGTCCCTCTAATTCGGGGGCATTTCCCAATTAATGGTATCCATGAGTACTTGCAAAACTTTGAAATTTTAATGAACTCCAACTATGCTTGCGTAAATGACGAAATAGGGATGTCCCTAGTGGAAAACAATTGAGTCGCGGTCGTGTTGGGGCGAATTTGAGAGAATATAATTTAATAAATTTTGATCCGCGAAATGAGACGGATGAAAAAGTGCTAGTGTTATAAAAACGAAATGTGTAACGAACTAAAGAAGTAAATATTGTATGAAGCTAAGGTGTGACAAATTAAATAAGTAAAAGGTGAAAATAATGAGTAACGAACTGGACAAACTGTGACAAACTATTAAAAATAAAATTAGCAAAGATATATTGAACATGGTGTTGTCTCTGCTCAATCCTCTTTCACGACACATGCGCTTCCGTTTTCTCATTGAAACTGTTAATTGAAGCTAAAGGCGATTCCATCAAATAAATTCGTACTCGAACTCCAACCGTCTAAAACGCCCTATGTATCACCTGTAGCAGTACTTGAAATCTTTTATATAAAACATAAGACATTACTTCCAAAAGTTGGATTTCTTTTTTTCCGAAGAAAACAAAAAGTAAAGTAGCTAATTATAAAAAGTCATTTGCTATTCCCTACAGTGGCACAGCACGTGGCAAAGCTAATTACTTCAATTTGGTCGCGCAGCTGACCTTAATGTCCTAAAATAAACACACGACGGAGTTTACCTAGCACCTTCCCCTTTACTGGATCACGTAAGCACAGAATTGTAATTGTCAGTTCTGCTATACCATTGTTTTCACGAGTAACACTATTAGTTCCGGTCCCAGGCTGCCTCAGTATTAATTAAACAGCTCCAGAATTGAAGCCCGACCACGCAATCACTACCAGCTCGTGGCTATAAAAATGAGTTATAAAATTTTATGATGTTCAAGAGTGATCCTCTTATCCCTTGGCATGAATGAGGAGTGATTGACATTCCCTTGCGAAGAATTTGTCTAGTTTCCATGAAAAATGATACACATAGTAAAAGATATTGGGGTGGGTATCTCGAATTTTAAGGGGGAGCTGGCTGAAGTGAAACACGATCATAAATTGAACAAAATTTTACGATGTCTGAAATATCTTTTAAATGGGATAAGGTTTTACAAATTTAGATTTCCGTGAGAGCTGCAGGAAAGTTAGCTAAAAATTTTATTCAATCCTGCGGCTCAATCGGTTCACTTCCGCTTCACAGCTTCTTTTGAACACTTACCATAAACGTTACCTTAATGATCAAGAAATCCTTCAACGCGTGGTATCAATCAGCAGAGTGAACATCGTGATCTCCATAAGCACTCACTTCCTCATCAAATTTTTGTTCACTCTAAAAATGTTCCTTGGAATACCTTCTTAGGGAGGGCATGTCAACTGAGACTTCTAGGTATAATATGTCATCTTACATCCTCTTCATCTGCCGCGTAACAAGTAGTATGGGAATTTAATTATGTATCAGTGTCGATTACGGAAGCAGGATGTCCCTTCCCTGTGGAACAAAAATGCTGCTTAAAGATTAATTGAAATCTTATCCTCCTCGGATGTTCCTGTCAGACTGAAGTGTATTAATTATTTATTTCTAAAACATATTCATGACCTTGAGAGAAGTGCAATTAGTTGTTCCGTGTTAAATGTGCTATTAACCTTAAAGAGGGCTGTATTTTTAGCATTTTAGCATAGTGGGAAATATGTTGAGCAGTCAGGGGAAAATCTACTTATTTCTGTTACTTCTTTTGCAATCTGATTCTCTCTTCTTGATCTTCACGTCAAAATCTTTAAGGTTTTGTTGGACAACGAAAACAAGGCACTTGTTTTGACTGTTTGTCCACTGTATTATTAAATACTCTAATGTAAAAACTAAGCACATAAATTGTTATGGTCGCCAGACACTTCGTCTCTTTGGTCAGTATGGAACCGATGTGATCTGGAATCGCAAATTTAGATTGAATGTTAATTGCTTCTGATATAGCTTCACCGAGGAATTTACATAGCTTTTGTGAACATAGCTTTTTGTGACATGATCTCCCCAGGTCATTTATCTCTGTGGTTCGGCGAGATTTCCTTACAAAAAAACCTTCACAGAAATATTTTTAAAAATCCTTAAAACCCATGTAAAATCGCAGTTTAAAATTTAACCCTTTGGTGGCATGGATTGATTCATTAAAAAAACAACGCACTTTTGGGGATCTTATGCAGAAGTTCATCATTCTTCACAATCTGTAAATTGACCCTCTTCTACAGCTCTAGCTCCCGTACCCTATTTCTCAGGAAGTTTGTCGCAACGGTGTCTTTGCAGATTATTCAATAGTGGCTCTTTCTCGCGCCACACCAGATACAGCAAGCCTGCTATTTTCACTGGTATATTGTCCGAGACCTCTTCGACAACTTGGGTATAGGTATCCGGAGATTCCGCTTTTTACCTCCTTCTTTTGGAGGGAATTTTCTCTTCAGTCCATCTAAACCTCTTGAGATTGAGACCAGAAGGATTTTTAAACCGTGGACTCCCGACCGCCAAAAGCTGTGCCCTAGTTAGCAGTTTTGATTTGTTCGCGACCGGTTGGCTCACAGGTATCACGGACCCCATCATCCGATCGGCTTATGGTAGCTGTAGGGTCTTTATAAAGGCACATAAAAGTAATATCTCCCTTTCTTTAAGGAAATTAGGGCACGCGCTTTGTACGGACTGGTTGCAGGTTTACCCGCTTGCCTGACCGAGGGCTTTACTAATCTGATGTGACTGCCCCTTCGCTGATCGTGTCTTTAGGTCGTTACAAATACGGATCCATGCACACTTTTTCTAGAACTAAGCTACATATTCTCTCACTATACTAAATTAGCTTCTTATCAACCTTTCTTGAAAGTGCAGATTTGTTAAGAAACGCCTTTTATTGGCTTTCTTCTCTTTTTTCGTGCTGATTGAGTCTGAATCCAGACCCGACGCAGTATTTGTTGTAATATCAGAATAGCTTTAAATGGATATGTGAGTTATCAGTAGAAAACTCTACAATACTCTACAAGTATAAGTCATTTTGCTGTCCAGGGGGTGAAATTGTATATTCCTGTCGAGAACTCACTGAAAATGAATTTTATTTGTGTTTCTTTCTTGACCTTATCTGGGAATTTTTACACTGAATATTTTACCTGATAAAAGAATTGTATTTTAAATGGTTGAAGTCACCGTAAGTTCATTGAAAACAACCAGGTGGGATGAATGCATAAAAACTGGAAATAATTGAGATATACAACTTTAAAGTTTTAGGTTAAAAGTGTTGGATGCAGCTGTAAATGTGTGAAATTAATGGGCTCTTTGGGCGGTTTGTGACCTCATACTCGGGGTGTAATGAATTCATAAGCTTAAAACCTGAATCCGGGAAAAGCAGCATTTACTATAAAACAAGTCCATTTCAGTTCGGTAGAATAGTCGCGTATCAGGTCAACCTCAGCGTTTGTAGCGTTTATCGCAACGGCAGGGGCATCGGAATAAATTTGGTATATGAGTTTGGAAGGTAATCTCGAAAGCTCATGATAACTCGCTTTTCGGATCAATGACGACATGCTATCAGAATTACATGGATTGTAGCGACGGAATTCTTCAATCACGTAAGTTAAATATTTAGTGTCGCGATTAGATCGGGACGGTTTTAAACAAACAAACGTTGTTAGTCGAAAATTTTGCTGTCTAGTGTGTAATATAATGATTTCGAGAGTTTTCGGTTGTGGTGCAGTAGTGATTTGTTTCTTGATTAGTTCCTGTGTATTAAAACCGACTGATCGAAGCAGTAAGGACTTATTCGATAGTTGGAACAAACACGGAAATGTAGATCAACTGAGGAGAAAAGAAGCTGATCGAGTTAAGTCGTACTTGAATCTATCTGCTCATCCTTGCGATGATTTTTATGAATTTGCCTGTGGAAATTTTATAGACACCGTAGAGGATTTTAAAAATGTGTCCGTGACTGCTTTTTCTGACATAATGAAAAGAATTAGTCTTTTAACTGGAGCTATGCTCTTCAATGAAAGCTACAGCAGGAAACCTGAATTACCCGGAGAAAGGAAGGCCAAAGACTTTTATAAATCGTGTGTGGAAAGTAACGTGGAAAAAAATGTGGCTAGTGCGAGAAAGCATCTAAAAGAACTTGGAGACTTCCCTTTGCTTAACTCTAATTGGTCGGCATCAGGCCATCATTTTGACTGGATTTTGCCTTCCGCCCAAGCTCAACTTTTAGGAGTAAACAGTATAATATCAGTGGAAATTGGTCGGAGTCCAAACGAAGATGTAAACGTAATCATTGTTGGTCCAGAAGAACCAAGTGATGTAAATTATGAGGACACGCAGTCAGGAAATAAACTAATTTATGACGCATTTATTTCAAGGCGAGAATCAGTGTTTCAGAGTATTATTGAAGATGAAAAAGCTGTAAAAAAAGCCGCCGAGGAATTATACCTCTTTGAGATGGAACGAGTCAAAGTCTTTGGAAAAGACTACCACCAATTCGAGCAGGACTATAAAGAGTTTGATTATGGATACTTTAGAGAGCAGTTCCCTGAAAATGACTGGGACAAGTTTTTTGAAATTTTGTTTGGGCGCCAATTGATGGATTCTTCTCGAATAATTGTCAGATATAGTCACTTTCTTCGGCCTACAATAGATTTGCTTGCCAGAACTGACCCTGAGGTAATTGCTACATTCATATTACATGACATTTTGGATAAAACGTTTGTCTCCTATTTATCTGACGAACCCGACGAAGAAACTTGTACTGAAGATGTGGAAAGCAATTTCCATTATATTTTAACTGCCATGTTTGTACGCGATTACTATAATAAAGAGAGTCGTAAACACGTTGAAGAAATATTCAAATACTTGAACGATTCGGCAAGAAATATTATCCGGTCTGCAGAGTGGCTTGACCGAGAAAGTCGAGCCGAAGCAGAGAGAAAACTTAACGGTATGAAACTGTTGAATGGATACATTGATGAGATCGTTCAACCAAGTTGGCTTCAGGAATATTTTAAGGATTTGCAAATTACTCCGGATGACTTCATCAAGAATCTTATATCAGTCCGTCAACATGCGACTCGAAGCAAAGTGATTCCTTTAGGCCAAACTAAGGATATCTTGCCGAAGTATTATTTGAATTTCTATAAGTTTAATGCATTTTACTATTACGGAGTCAATGTGTTGGCAGTTCCATTGGGATTTCAAAATTTACCTGTTTATCATCCACATATGCCAAAATCATATAACTTTGGATCATTGGGTTCATTTCTGGGTCACGAAATAACACACGCATTCGATTCAAGTGGCCGAAAGTATGATACAGAGGGAAACGTCCGTAACTGGTGGAGTAACCGTTCGATAGAAGCTTTTATGGATGCGTCACAATGTTTCGTAGACGCTTATAATAAGTATTCCATTTCTGACGACGAGGATACGTATATAGATGGGATGGTTACCTTGCCTGAAAACATTGCAGACAATGGAGGTGTAAAGGAATCATATTATGCATACAAAAGGTGGCTGGCAGATCATCGTCGTCAAGCTTTGGATGGTTCCGAAATGCTGCCAGGACTTGAGTTCACCAATTTACAGTTATTCTTCTTGTCTTATGCACAATTTTGGTGTGGTTATCTTGATCCTTCAGACTACGCTTCTGCTATTAGATACGATCACAGTCCAGGAAAATTCCGGGTGCTTGGAGTTTTATCAAATTTTAAAGAGTTTTCAAAAGAATTTAACTGTCCAATTGGATCACCAATGAATCCAGAACACAAGTGCATAGTTTGGTAATTTTCGAATCAATCAATCGGTTGTATTAATGCTATGTAAAATATGTTCCCAAAACAAATGTCTCTCATTTCTACCCAAAGAATAAAATTTTCATATAGAAACAACCTGTCATCGTCTTGCCGTATGCATGGATACTAGAGCAATCTTGGATGTCACTTTCAGCGATAAAAAAACTATTGTTCGGATGCGAAAGCTATCTATCTATCGATTGAACGTTTCGTGAGTTCTAATTAGTCTATGGCGCCATCTTTTTCTTACTCTAATAATAAAAAATTGGTTACCGGAAATTCCCAAGTAGTTGAAAGGTTCACTAACCGACCATTAATTTTTTTTTATATCAAAATTCTGAACAGTTCCAACAAAATTTATATATCAAAAATTATTGAATACAAATGACATAGCCAGGCACCTGTAGCTAAAAATCACTCACAGAAGAGATTCCTAAGAAAAGGCTAATATGGGCGACCTCATTTAAATGTTTGATCAAGCTTCGGTGGCTTGCGTTTGACTTAGCGGATGAGCCCAGGTGCTGTGTATGCAAATCTTGTAAAGTCATTGAAGTGTTAAAAATTTTGGGGATTGTGACCTGAATAAGTAATTACACATAAAAAGGTGATTGTTTCGAACTTTTTTCAGTTAATTGAGTGTTACTGCCAAAATAAACTTGCACTGTAAATAAAATTATTGATTTATGTGCATAATTAAGCTGCCATAAATTTATCTTTTGTGGAAATGTTAAACGTTGCCGTTGCCTACAAATGAGTAACAAAGAAACAAAATCACGACGGACTTTTTTGTAATAACTATTAATTTTGTTATCTGTTTTATTACTGAGTTATGTCTTCAAAATTCACTTAATGCGTAAGGGAGTTCCATGTATATCATATCAACATGGTAAATTGTGATTACTAACAATGTTTTTTTGATCTGATTTAATAATAGCTTACCCTCGGTTTTTCAGGGAATGTGTAAATGGAAGAACAGTGTTATAGATTACTGGACTGAGGATAATGGACTGAATATTAGTGATAAGGAAACTAGCTAGCAAGGACGAAAGGGTAAAGGCGGCACGATGCGCGAACTAATGCACAAGGAATCAGACCAGAAATTTCATTGGAGTTATGTCTATTAAAGTAGCAATAAAAGAGCGGTAGACAAGCGATATTGCGTTTTTGCTCTAGGGAATCGATTTTAGGAGTAATAGCATCATCGTCAATGAGCTTTAAAAATTTTTGGACTTTGTCAGGAAGCCCACGCACTTCATCGCGTTCTTTACAATAGCAAAGGTATGGTCCGTCCAAATAGGATTGTCGGACATGTGCACCTCCCAGATGTTCAAATTAGGAGAATTTGAAATGTTCACTTTATTGGCGAAGAGTGGTGGGTTTCGTTTAAGGGTAATCAGACAGCTTTGGGTTTTGGATGCATTAAAATCGACAAGATTCGTCCTGCCCCAGGCGAGGATTCTATCATGCATGCTCGATTGTGGCTCGATCAGTGGCATTACCAAAGGGGCCAGCAACTAATTTGAAGGAGTACCGAAATCAAGGGTACTATCATCTGCAAAACTGTGAATTTGATTGGAGGTAAAAGATAAATGGTCATTAATGAAGAACAAAAAGGGAGTGGGGGACAGTGCAGAGCCCTGGGGTACATCTGCGCCGGCGTTAATGTTGTAAACGTTAAAGCTGATACCGTCCAAACTAACACACATGGAAGATTCTTTTTCAGATAAGAAGACAAGGGTCAAGATCAAATGCTGGGAGTTTGTCTAAAATGGCAGACTGACCGACCCTGTCGAAGGCCTTCGAGATGGAGACTATGATGCCAACGCTTTGTAAGGAACGTCATCAAGTCGCCCGTTTAACAGCAAGATGGAAAACCATATTGGCGATCATGTATTACGTTGATGAGAGGCTTAAAAACGTTCATTAGAATCGAGGTGATTGCTTGGAGGATCTGTTGGTGCCTGCGTGGCAGATGGCAGGTGCAAATTTGCAGAAAAAGTAGCAGCTAATAGATTTGCCTTTCCAATGAGTTCGGATATACATTCCCGTTAGAAATGGGGGATGGTATAGAAGAAGAAGTGAAATTATTCTTGGCGAACTTAACAATTGCCCAGAAACCTCTACTGCCTCTCACGGCATGCGAATACCCTAAATAAAACCAAGAATCTTGGTATAATCATTGATGACAAATTTTCCTGGAAATCACATGTTGCCATCGTGACAAAAAAGACATTGCCTTTAATTGGTGCAGTGTGGAGGTAAAGTAAAAAGAATCAGGCTGCCAGTTTGATATGTAATGTACACATACTTTCTAATGTATGTATATATATATATATACATTATATACATATATATATAGGATGCTCCGGAATTGATGGTACAAATTCAAAGTGCAAACTTTATATGACTATGGGCCGAATTCTGCTCGAGATATGGTGAATTTCATGTTCTCCATGAATTCAGGTACTCTGTCTTACATTTTTGGCCATATTATAAAAGTTCTTTAAGGTAAGTAATTCATTTAACCCTTATTTTAAAGTTATTAAGGGCGCGTTCAAAGTCCATATTCATATGCAAAAGCACTCACGTCAAGTATTCCGACCGAAAATTTTAATTTTTTAAGTACCTTTTTCCCCAGCCATAAGAATTAATCTTGTGTGTGTCGTTTTCTTAGAAAATATGTCTACACGGTGCTCTTCTGAAAAGTGTATGACTTTGTCTCCTACAGCTTAGATAACGAAGAGGCTAGTGCGCCACAGGTATCAATTTCACAAGCCACAGGATAATATTGATAAATACGGTCCAATTAAAATCATAATGATTTTTAAATGATTACAAACTGCTTTAAAAAAAATTAGTTTGAAATAGTTAAAAATTCCAAAAGTATGAACGGAAAGTGTTTCACTTCAAGGGTATGGGTGAGGTGCACACCATTTTCTTTTTATTTTGGCAATTCAAGAGCCTATTTTTAATTTATAATATCTAATACTTTTAATGAATAAAATCTTCTTGTAATCTATAATGACAAAAGTAAAGAAAGTAAAGTAGTAATATGGAAAAAATTATTCAGTAGGGGGGCTGTACTAGTTAATAAATGGAATGAAACATTTTCCATTTAATAAAAAACCTGTGCATATTATATGCATTTATCAAAGGTGACTTTGAAGAGCGTGACATTTAACTCTCCGTTTAAATAAAAAGTCGAAAAATCTCTGCGTAAACAAATTTTGGAGCAAATGTGTCCATTTTAACCCGGAAATCTTACAGAACTGTTCTCATCATATGCTGAACAAAAGGAGCCAAAAAGCAAGATGAATAAAATTGAGTCATATGTAACACCAATAATATTAAATGAAGTTTCAAAATATGTTAAAAACTTCCAAGCAGAGGACTTCCAGGTAAATGCGGTTATATTACTTAATGTGGAACTAATTTACCCTCTTATTAAAGATGTCACTGTGGGAAGGAGAAGCTACATTTCAAAACTTGGAGCTTCGTTCAGATTGTTTAGAAGATCAGTTAAATTTACCATTTGAATTGTTATCAGGACATATTCGTGAGTTTACCGTGAAAATACCATGGTCGAAAATAACATCGCAACCTATCACAATGGTTCTCAATACAATACAGCTTAATTTAAAACTGAAAGACAGAACTACTAACACACTGCAAAAAAAGAAAGAAACACAGGAGACTGCGTTAAAGACTGAGCAACCCCAACAGGGTTATATTGCAGGTCTCGCAAATAAAATTATCAATAACATAAACGTAATTTGTGAAAACATAATTTTGAAAGTTTTCGCAGATAATATTGTTCTTTCGGTGAATATCGGAAAGGCTTTATTAAGTTCAGCAAACTCTAAATGGAAAGAAAGTCTTTCAGATCTAAATCCTATGAGAAAGATTTTGCATGTGTTGGATTTTTCTTTATGTGTAGATAGCACGAATAAAAGTGGACATATTGGTGTGCGATTTGAGCCAGTATTGAACAAATGCTCTGCGGAAGTCAGAATTTTTCAAAAATCTGAATCGACAAATTCAACATCTTCTACATTAATGCTACACATTTTCTCGAAATCCCTGGATATAAATATCTCATCGTTACAATATCCAATAATCATATCTTTCATAAATTCCTTGAAGGCTGTCAAACCTGATTTCTTCAAAAGTCTCCACAATATGTCTATTATTCATGAAATTCAAACAAATGCGGGGGGCATCTTTAATTGGATTCACCCTTATTTATCGTGGGCTTGGAATCAAATCCCTAATATCTTTCCTTCCACACCCGATGAAGAGGAGGAAGAAGAGCAAGAACAAAATACCGATGGTCAGTACATTGATCTAGGTCTCTATATTGAAGAACTAAAATTTACAATAAAGTCTTCAACGATTGTTTCGAAATATCTTCGAGTTCACCCAATCTTGTCAATATATCTAAAAGGATTATTTTGGGAACTTTTACTGTCACCTTTAAAATGGATCAACGTGCAAGCAGGAGTCTCTTCTATATTGATTAAACCGGCTGGTAAATACAATCCTCGTACTTCCTGTTATTTCATCTTAACAGAATCCGATTGGTCTGAATCATACCTTCACGACAGCCTCTTTAAAAACGTATCAGAGGACAAGAAACAAACCGGGAAGAAATACACCACTGACCTGCAATCTCATCTCCTGAAATACAGTGATTCGTATTTACTTAGCAAGGGTTCAGCTCTAGCCATTGACATAGTACACATCCCGAAGAAAAGTTCGACAAAGAAAAGTACTGAGTCCGATAGCGCTCCCAGCAAATTTCTTCTACGGGTTTTATTTTCTACGGTTAAAATAAGTTCCAATACGGCGCTTTCAACTGTAATATCTACCCTCAACGAAATTTTTAGATCGTATGGCTCAGAAAGATTGAATGAGAGTTCTTTAACGCAACATCCAAAGACGTTTCACCTTCCGAAAGGAGACTTAGAAATTATTTTGTCAAAAATTCTAATTGACTTCGAAACTACACGAAATGAAAAACCCGGATGTGCTGATACTCTTGGAGAAAAGGAAAAGAGAAAACAATAACCTCGAGCAGAAAAGTTAGATAATTATCGGATGTCGTATTTTACTTTGTGAAAATGCCTGGTAACTTTTGGCAGAAAGATTATTTTTTTTATTACTTTATGTAAGATGTAATTCCAGAGAATGTCATTAATCAAAACTGCAATTCTAATATTTGGTCTTTACAAGAAACTGACCTGAAGAGAAATTGGAATACAATACAAATTAAAATTTTTATAGTGTGTTTTCATAATCTCAAAATATGTAAAAATTGCAAATGCATCTTGTTCACGGAAGATTTTATGCAATAGAAAGTTTCTGCATAAAAATGCAAAAATCATGCAGGCATGTTATTCCTCCGGATTTTATGATATTAATATTCCTGCTTAAGTGAAGTCGTTTGGTATGATTATGCAATGTTGGAATTCTTTCCAGCACTCAAGCAAGATATTTAGCAGATTATTATTTTTTATCTTCGTACTAGTTTCATGCATTACAATATTTAATTTTCATCTTTTTTTTGGTTTTTCGGAGTGACTTTCAATTACTCGCAGGCTCTTGAGGACTCGCTCCCGCTTAAAAGGACCCGCAATCTATTATCAGCCCGAGTATATTGCCGCCGAGGGTGCAACCCCCCTCTGCACTTCTTGTGTGACCTTAAGCTGGATTTTATCCTCAGAGTTCCAGTTAAGCACCACAAATAACATAAAACTTTAAGCCGGAAACTGATACTTTAACATTTCGCCATTTTATTATTAAATGGAATTTTAAAAATCAAATTCGATACGAACTACAAAATTTAATATACGTTAGTATGCTTTTTTTGCTTCAAATATATTTAATTTTATTGTACATTAAGGTACCACATGAGATGCAACATTCCGGGAGAGAAGCTACAAGCGGGGCGTTTCGTAAAAAATTTTGAAAATAAGACCTTGATCGTAAACTGGAATCTGTGTTCTTCCCCACAATTTGTTGTTTTCGAATAAGGGGATATTTTTTGTCCAAAATAATAGTTTACCCCCTTACGTCTTTAGGTAACTCATTCACAAGTTTTCGTTGCTACTAAATCTTTAACTTTGCATATCTTACATATTAATATAGTATATAATGGAGAATAATCATTTGATTAGAAAGATAATAATTATCTCTGTAATCTGTGTCAGGTTGTTAAAGCAGGCGAATCCTATTCTAGGTGTGCCAACCTGTGATGCGGAGTTCCTCAAGGTTCTATTCTTGGTTCACTATTATTCCGTTTATTTATAAATGACTTACCAAATGTAGTTGTTAACTGTTCTATCTATTTATATGCCTATGATGTCCAAGTGTACCTTAACAGGCCTATTGGTCTAATGGAGTACTACGTTAACAGACTGAACGAGAACTTGCGGCATATTCGTAATTGGTCCTTTGGCAATGATCTGGCTCTAAAGCCAACAAAATTGTCCTGCATCGCGATTACAAAACGATCAAATGATGATTTTCCACAAATTTATGCTGGTGCAAAGGACAATGCAATGTGCAGCAATTCTGGACAATCCTCTCTAATTTTAATATTTTTTTTATTATATAGTTCTAAATGAAACCTTGTAAGTTGGTTGGAAAGTGAAACTTGAAGAGCACCTCAAATGCTACTACCCTAGACAGTTTTTAAGGATAAAATTTTACATTTTTCTAACACCTAAGTTTGCTGTATTGACCTTTACAAACGGGGTTAGTGCTTTTAAATCATTCAGCCAAGAAAACATTTGAAAATGTTAACAGTGTCTTAATCTGTCCATTCTGCTTGTTTTAGATACCTGACAAATATATCAATTATTATTGCCAACAGATTCGGTCTTCCTTCAGACAACCATAAAAAGGCATATGTAGTAGTAAAAAGGCTCCCAGTAGAAAATATGTTCATTACTTCACTAATGAAGTAATGAATATACGTACACTACTACACATTCCCAATGTCAATGATTTTTAACACAGGAATGTCATTGGAAATTCATGAATTACGCTTTGGTACATTAATTTTCAGTGATTCATTGATGGAAATGTAAGGTTTGATTTAAGTATTGAATTTTTACTGCCGTTCTACTTTCACTTAAAATTAAGAAACAAACCCGATGAACTAAAAAACGTAAATTCCTCTAGTACAATATTTTCTGTATTACCTTGTCATTAAATAGTTTCTGTTAACTTACCCTTTGCATTACTATATCATTAATGCTAGTGATTTCTGTTACTTTTCGATGAAATTATTGATTACCGTGTTCATCAATCGTTCAATTTCCTGCTGAAATAGCATCTCGATCTAGAGACATACATTAAAGATTAAAATTCAGTAGCTTCACTGTTATGCTAAGAATTTGAATTACATATTGACTTTGTTTTATTAATGAAAGCACACAAAATAACTTTTTCTTTCTGAAATTTGTTTTATCACTGCGAAGAATTTGCAAATTCACTTAAAACTACTTTCCATGGTGTAGTTAAACAGAAAAATGCTATAATTTAGATTCGTAGTAGGCTATTTAGTCCTTCCCAGTTATACTTTATCGGTAACGCTCATTGAGTTATTGGTCAAAATACAAACAAAATTATGAGCTCATCGGTGTCAATCATAGGAGCTGAACTTAACCTTGAATTGAGCACAAAGAGTAAGCTCAATTGAAAATATTCGAATAGATTAGCTTATTAAGGCAGTATTTAATGGCCCATGGAAAACACTCCCAATGTAGTGACAGTCTATGTTTAACGATAAACTCCCGCAGATAACCCGAAAGTCATGTGGTGGTATCAAAGACAAAACTGAAATGTTCGCATTATTAAATCGGGAGTATCTTTTGAATAATTGATCTCAGCAGCTTGGAAATTGATACAACTTTTAAGTAGTTAAGAGTGTCACAATTAATCTAACCAATCAAGGAAAGTAGTGATTTGATAAAGCAAAGTGAGAGTGACATAATTTCGAATAAGTGGTGGTGTAATATATATTTTTTTAGAAATGATTATGAAATATTCAAAAGTGTTTGGGATTTGTATTTTCTCGCTGATTTTACGAACATCTTCAAGTGAAGAACCGGGAAGTGAAGAAGACTGGTCTGTGCATGTTAGTCGAATAAATAGCTACATTGATAGCGCAATAGAACCTTGTTCAGATTTTTATCAATATGCTTGCGGAAAGTGGACGAAAAGTAATAAAAAAATTGATTCCGGTGATGTTTTGGGTTTAATGGAGGTTGAAATTAATAAGCAAATTAGAAACTTACTACACTCAGTTGATCCGAAATCTGACGGAGAAAATAAGGCGGTAGTGAAGGCAAAATATTTTTATCAATCTTGTGTTGGCAATACTGATCACAAGATTCAATCATTCTTGGATTATTTTGAACCTTTAAAAGTTTGGAATTCAATTAAGTCTAACGATACCATTGAGGGATTCGATTGGATATCTGCAATAGCAAATCTAAGACGTTACGGAATCAATGTTCTAATAGAGGAATCGGTGTTGCCACATTGGAATAACTCTAGCATGAATTTAATTTATATTGATAAAGCCAATTTTTCATCACTGCAAAGGGACTATTATCTGAATCCGTCTTTAGAGCGGTTTTTATTAATATACAAAATATCAGTTGCAGAACTTTTTACTTTGCTTGGTACCAACGAAAATGAAGCAGCGGAAATAGCTGAAGGCATAATTGATTTTGAACAGAAACTAGCCAAAATAATGCTTGATAATGAAGACAATAGTGAAGAGGCCGACGAAACGGTTGTAGGTTATTTATGTCAATGGATTCCTGAAATCGATTGGATTAAATATCTTTCAATTGTTCTTGAAAGAAAAGTTGATTTGCATGAAAGTCTAATTGTAATAAGTCCCGGTTATTTGCATAACTTAACAAATCTTGTAAATAAAACAGACACAAAAATCCTTTTGAATTACTTCAAATTCAGGATATTAGCTTACTTAGAAGATTTTAAAAATTTTGATAAAGAAGATTGTACGAATATTTTGCGTAATCGGTTGGGCCACGCATTGTCCGCAGTTTACGTTGAAAAGTATTATGATCAGCAGAGTATTAGAGACGTTGTTACAATGATTGAACAACTAAAGTCATCCTTTTACGAAATTATCAACAAAACTACGTGGCTGGATGCAGAAACAAAAAAAGCTGCAAAGCAAAAGCTCAATGCAATCATTTCCAGTGTAGCTATAAATAATGTTCAGGTGCACAAAACTCAAGCGGATGTCTATTATGAAGATCTCAAGGTTTATCCTGATAACTTTTATCGAAATTACTGGGAAGTGGTTAGACATCAAGTGCGAAAAGAACAAAGTAAACTTCTTCAAGTCAACGATAGGTTTGAAAATGACAAAAACCAAGCTGTAGCCAATGCTTATTATTTAAAAACAAAAAATCTTGTTGCAATTCCTGCAGGACTACTACAGATTCCAGTATTTCACAGAAACTATCCAAAATCTTATAACTATGGAGTACTTGGCACTATTATAGGTCATGAAATGTCTCATGGATTTGATTACAGTGGTAAGGATTATGACGCTGAAGGAAATATTCGCACTTGGTGGGATGATGAAACTGCCCAGCGATATAATGAACGCATTCAATGCATGATTAATCAATACAACAACTATACCAGGATTGAATTTGAACACTTGGTAAGCGGGGAAAATACAATAAGTGAAAATATTGCAGACAATTCTGGATTAAGGTTAGCTTATAACGCATACATGAAATTAGATGAACCTGAAAAAAACGTAGGTGGTCTAAATATAACAAATAAGCAATTGTTCTTTCTTGCCTTCGCACAGTTCTTCTGTAGTGAAGTAGAAAACACAATTTTCAGGAGGATATTTTCAGAACACAGTGTTGACAAGTATCGGGTTATTGGAGCTCTTTCAAATATGGAGGAGTTTTCTAAAGAATATAATTGTCCGTTGGGATCTCCTATGAATCCAGTAACAAAATGTCTACTTTGGTAGGTTATAACTATATTTCTGTGAGCTGTTGTTGTTAAATATATAGTTTATAAAAAATAAATAATATGTAATACAAAAGGTTATTGTTAATAGTACTTTATTTTAGGTTTAATTAATCACTAACATTCATATTAAGGTAACTAAGGAGGGGGCTTATCATTCTGGGATGTTCTTTTCATGCTGAAAAAATGAAGCATATGGCGTATGACGCATCTAGTCCGGACGCACTCATTTATTCGTTTGTAACGTACTTTTTATTTGTGATGCGTCGAGTTTGATGTGAACAGGAATATTTGATTCGCTAGGTTAAGACAGTGCATTTGATTTATACTAGAAGCCGAATTGAAATTCATTTGCTTCACTGCGCGAATGCGAATGAAAATGAGTTTTGAGTTTGCGAATATTCTGTCACAATATACGATTCGCTCGTGTCCCATTTAATATGTGAAAATCAAATTTTAAAATTAGTCGTTTCGCTCGCTTCGCGTTTGGTATGTCAATACCTTAATTTGAAATTTTTCAATAACATTTTTACACATTTTTGGCGGTGTTTTGTTGATTGCTCTTCGAATATTTTCTTTTCAAATATTTAATTGTCTCTGGTTTGTTAGTGTGGGCTGTGCTCTCGAGATATTTCCAAAGAAAGAAATCTGGAGCAGTAAGTTCCTTAGATCCTAAACCTTGAAATAATTTAGCCAAGAAACATGTCTCTCATTGATTGCGGAAACAAGTACCTATCGTCACACGGTATCGCTCACTATTCACCGTCATGACTTCATCCGAAGAATTTTCAAAAAAGTAGGGACCAATGATTCTTTCTGATCACATTGCACATCATACTATGACTTTGAGTAGATGTAAGGAAGCTTCGTAAATCACCTGCAGATTGTTTTCAATTGCCCAGAAAAAACTGTTTGTTAACATAATCATCTATATAAAAATGAGCTTCATAACTCATAATGATTTTTGTCCAAAATTTAGAGTTATAATTTACCGATTGTAACATCTTATTATCATTTACTACGGTTACATGAGGGCTTGAAAGCTTGACTCGAAATCGACTTGAGATTTCAGGGTGGGGTTTTAACAGTGTCAGCTTGAAAACTTGACTTGAAAATTGCTTGAAATCGGATTGAAACTTCTTTGACATTTATAGTCTGCTGTCAAAACAAATTTGTGTTGTGAAATGTTGTGCCTGTGCATTTTTTGCCGATGAATGAATTACTTTTGAATTAATATCAAACCTAGTTACTGATGGGAGAACGAATCTGTACTTCTCATAGTGCAGGCGAATATCACAAGGTTAGAGCCTACAGCATGATTTAGAGTACACAGTAGACAGTGGGAGATCGAAAACGAGTATACAACATTTGGGTTACCTTATCTTTCAAAATTATTTATTTATTGCACATATCAGCATAAGTGGAGCGCAGAACCCTCAGATTAAAGACCCACTCTCATATTTCCTCGTAATAAAACTCACGATTCCGGGCCAAAATTTATCAACTCTGTAAATATTCACCTTTGATCTCCTAGGTAGTAACAAGATGTCAACAATTTTGGGTCCCAAGACATTAGAATGAATTCATACTTGGTCTTATTCTCATTAATCAAAATCTTCCAAATTTTCAATCATATCAACGATATCAGGTATCTCGATCACTTGTCGGCTAGTTGAAATCAAAAGAAAACTCTTGTTATACTTTTAAACTTTATCTTTGGTTTATTTTACATTAATGTGTAGAAGGGTTACTTAAGATTTAGGAAAGAGTGTGAAGATATTCAAATCATATTTTTTATAACAAAATTTTACCACATATTACACTTTTTGATTGGATTCATTTCTGACCCAACTTGACATTGGAATACTTGAGAGAATTCATCAAAATTTGATAAGACTCCGATTACGCGGTGTCTGTGTGTTGAGTGCTTACTTATTGTGGATGATTCCTTTCCATCGCCGCACCATGTTTGAGCGAAACTTAAGAAAAACATTTGAGAATTTGTCAGGTTTACAAAATCCAAGAAGGGCTCATTCACGTCCGTTGAATGCAACTTTAAGTAAGTTTGATAGGACAATTTCAAGCCTCCGTTATCAGCTATATTCTCGCTTAATGTACGAAGTCCTGTTGCGTTTGATGCAGCATAGTTATTGTGTTGATCGATAAGACAATTCGCTTGAGCAAAGTATCCTATTATTGACTTGGCATTCCACCAATCTCTTAAGTTACCAGAAGAGTCATAGATTCGACCCTCAAAATCAAATCCATGTAATAGTTCATGACCGAGCATCGAACCAAGAGATCCAAATATCCAAGAACTCGGAAGACATTCGTCATTGAAGGGGATCTGTGTAAGACCAATGGGGATTTTCAAAGTGTTTTCTGATAGTTTGTAGTAGGCATTAACGGTCAACGGATTAATATCTGCAAAATTAAAAGCGGAAATATGTCCACTGAGTATCTTATGTTCCTGGAATGTTTGAAATCGAGCGAAGTTGAGAACATTCTCCTGATAATTACTTATGTCGACTCGGAGGTCTTGGTAATATTCATCTAGTTTTTCGGGTGTTACAGTGCCATCTAATGTTCCTATTTGATGTCCCATTTTATCTATTTTCCGAGTGGCTTCCATTTTAGCTTCACTATCCAACCAACTGGTTCTTTCCAGAATATCTCTAAAAGTACCTTTCAGCTGTTTGAAAATGTTTTCGATGTTTTGTTTATTTTCACCATTTTGACCGTTTCGGACATACATAAATTCTAAAACTGGGCCCATCATGGAGGCGATATTTTTAATACACTCATTATTGACATTCCCTCTGTTGTTTTCGTCTAGTCCGATGTTAAAATTTAACATAAATTTAAAGAGGAGATATTTAGCTACAGTCTCTTTGTTGGTTCTTTCGATAAGATTTGCTAATCGCTCGAAGTACTCTTGTTGAACTACAAGAGTTATAGATTTATTTACAGGCTGTCCCAGTACTGCTGTTAAATATTGCGTCCAATCCAGTTCGTGTGAGTTTTCTAATGTTTTTGGTTGTGGGACCGGAATATCAGTTTCATCGATCGTAATCCGGGCTAATTCAGTTTCAAAGTCAAATATTTCGTCGGCAACTTTCTTGGCTTGTCGAATCTTGCATCCCAGGTCTAGCATTAGATATTTTATGTAGCGTTTATAGAGAAAAACGTACTCATCACTTTTTAAAGATGGCGTAATCAAATCATCTCTACTGATAAATGTAAATTTCGGTTGGGTTAGGTACACCGCTATTTCTGATGAGTTCTTCCAGTTTGGTTTAATTGTTTCTCGTACAAGAGTATCTACGCCATACCTTCTTAAGTAAGCCGCTGCGCTGATCCAATTAAAGTCTTCGCTTACCCAGTAGCTATTTAAAATTGGCCACGACCCAAATATTTGAAGCCTTTCAATGTATATATTAAGTTTTTCCGTTTTTGTTAAGTTTTCGGCTTTACATGATAGGAACAGGTCTTTTGCCTTCTGTTCAGAAACTGAACTTGTTTTCGAAACATTATTTTCGAGCATGTCTTCTAAGGTTTTGAATAATTTTTGCTCAACTAACTTCAGGTTATCAGGAGCTTTATTTTTGGTTACCCTTTTCCAGTTTCCACATGCATACTCGTAAAAATCCTCGCATGGATTTACTGAAAGATCTAAGTAACTTTTTATGGTGTTGAAATGATTTGTTCGAATTTCGGAATCCTTGCAGCACAGAACTACTTTAATGACAAGCAAAACAAAACACAAACATTTGCTGCTAGACATGACTTAAACACTATTCTCACTCAATTCTTCACTTTTTGAACTAATTATCATGACTGCGAAGGTCTAAGCCAACGATATAGCAGAGGCCAGTATCTATTTAAGCTTGCTACTGATAATGTCCTGATCTTTTTAACCTCTTAACTGAATTAAATGTTCGCTTTAATTTTAATTAGAGTTCGTGTGTAAGAAGCCCGATAACATTTAACATCTTAAAATTGGAAGTAATGGAACTCACAACACTTGCTCACGTGCATTCATGGAAAGTGTGTGAGCAGAGTAATAAATTATCAGTAGGTCAAGGCGTATTGGGGATTTTTACCGCATTTTGTTTTTATTATTTTATCATTAGACATAGTAGACATGTTTTTCACTTTGCAGTCATAAAATCAAGCAATTTGTATCCGTTTTGTGTACTATGCAGTCTATATAGCATTATTGATTATCCAATAACTCGTTTGTTATGCACCCTATGTCTCATGTTAGGAGCGAAAAATTCTTTTACGGAAATGTAATCTTACGTTACGACTAGAGCCATCTTGCATATCACCCTATTGCTTGGCTGTGCTTACTACTACTACTGTGCTACCAATGAAGGAAGACTTTTGAAATGTGGACTATGAAATCGTCTGCAAAGCAATTGTTTCTATAATAATTTCGATGATGTCATCGATTATGGGTTAGAATCAGTCCTACTGTGGAATATCCATGACAACATTGCGGTAGTCAGAGACCCAGTTGACTACTGCCATCGCTACAACGTGCCATAGTCCATGGTCTGTCTGTATCAATACAAGTCTCTTGAAAACTCTCTTTCTACAGAGCTTGGTCCACGTTAAGTTAAGTAACCAACAGCTTGGAATTAGATCTGATCTGCACAGTTAAGATCTGTCTGTTTTGGCAATGTCAGTCATTCATTTCCGAGCACTTTTTAGTTCCAATCGAGATGCTAACCCTGCGGGTAGTTGAGTAGTCTCTGCACCATTAACCCTGGTTTGGGAATAGTGGCTTCTCTTATGCGTCAGAGGCCTTCACTCGCTTCATTTGGTGGACTTACTGCATGATGCTTTGTGTTCCCAGCCTTGTAGAAACATATGGAGCCTGTTGATGGACTGTTATTACGCCCAAATCTTAGTCCTTATAAAGCCGACGACCATCTGCTTAGGTTTGTCTTGTGCTTGGCGACGATTTAGTTCTACCACATAAAACCATGACAATGGAATTAAGTGCAATGGGCCTGTTCCAAAACGCAGTACTGCGTAACTTATACAAAAACTACACGTGTAGATAATTGACTTACACTTACAAAATTCCAATTTTTTAAAAAAATATTTTGTAATAACTATGGCAGGAAACTGAGTAGGTGATAATTTGGGAATTGTAGGCTATCTGGAAATGGACTAACTACGCGTGTAGTTTTTACATAAGTTGTATAGTACTTGCGCTTTAAACACCTGGAAATGGAAAAACGATAGGTTCTTCCAGATTTTTCAGGAAGAAACAAGTGTTTTCATTGTTCTCCTGAATTACTTCTTAAGCTGGTCATGCGTGGCTATCACGCGGAAGGATTAATCTACAAAGAATCCGAAGAAATATATGGATGGAAGTATGTCTATTAAAGTAGTGTTAAAGGAGTGTAACAAAAGTAACATAGCGTGCAAAGAGGAACTATATATACCGTGGTGACCCAAAAACAATAGGTAACTTTGAAATTAATTTTTCCATTGTAAGCAATCAAGTAAATATAAATCTTTTGTTACACATACCCAAGTTTTGAGTTACAAAACCAACTACTACTACTGGAATTTAAAAGTTATCTATTTCAGAATCCCTGGACCAGATAAAAATTATTTTCTACTTTTTATTGCATTCAAAAGAAAGTGTATTTTTTAAGAACTTTTTTATACATTTTATTAAATTCGAGCTTTGGTGAAAAAAGTGTTTTTGCTTTAATTAAAAAGTAGACTAATTTATATATAATTTTTTTCGCAAAATAAAGCTAGTTCTTTCAGATACTTTCCGGATTTGTAAAAGATACATGAAGACAATTTTTATGAGAAATGAGAACACGAGTTTCTAGGCGTGTATATTTTACAAATTTCTTGAAGGATCTATTTCTAAGTTTAACTAGCAATATAATGAGTGAAAGCTGTCATAAAGTTATCTGACAACTTCAATCACAACAGTATTCAAAAGATAAATTAATATAAAAGGCAGAACAGCTTAAAAGGTACCCGTAGATGCTTTTCTCTCAACTATTTTCTCTTGAAATTCTAAAATATTTCTAATAAAATCATTTCGCACTACATTTCTTATCAAATATTATTAGCAGCATCGTTTTAATTGTTTATTATTACTTCTGAGCCTCTGCTTATATAAATCAGACCAGACCAACAAAGCTCTAAAGCCTAGCAACTGAAATGGGGGTTCAATAGAAATTTATCTCTAGTTTTCGAAGTGAGGCTAAGCTATCAATAGCAGGGAAACAAAGTTCCTTTAAAGTGTTTCACAATTGTTTAATTCTGTAATTGCATCGAGATGTTAATACAATTTATTTTAATATTTTTATCCTTGGCGGTACTCACACGTGGTGATAAACAACAACAGAGATTGAGCATCAGGGAAACATACGGGGCAAAAATGTATTCGTATATGGACCTGTCTGTGAATCCTTGTGAAGATTTTTACAAATATTCCTGTGGTAATTATTTTAAAGTGAATAAAGTGAAAGAAGGACTTAGGTTTGGTAGTATATTTTCATTTACTAAAATTGACATTATCGAAGATATGCATCAACTGCTATCCG
Organism: Dasypogon diadema; assembly: GCA_006980735.1. NCBI lineage: Eukaryota > Metazoa > Arthropoda > Insecta > Diptera > Asilidae > Dasypogon > Dasypogon diadema. Next base: position 33,122 of record QYTT01079735.1, read on the forward strand.
AGGAATCTGTCAACGAAACTTATTCTCTACTTGGAAAAACGAAGGCTATCTACCAAGCGTGTATGAAAACCAATATTTTTGATTTACAAAGGAGTGACATTTACTTGAAGCTTATTGAATCCCTCGGTGGCTGGCCTGTTTTAGATCCAGAGTGGAATGCGGAGGATTTCGATTGGTTTGAAACAATTACAAAGCTGAAAGAGTATGGAGTAGACATCATCGTCAAAGAAAGTGTATCGGGTCCAGTAATTGAAATAGAACCAGAGCTATTTGGTTTAATCCGATTAAACGGAGCTAACATCAATAGACCTAATTCGAGATTCTATCAAGCGAATAAAAAAATTGCCATAAAAATTATGACAATATATGGAGCTACTGAGGAGGCTGCCAGTAGAGCCTTTCAGGAAATAATAGCCTTTGGAAAAGAAATAACCATAGCTGAAAGTGTGAGCAGAATTTACGAAGAAACGGTTACCAGGCATACTATTAAGTCACTTGACTCATTCGAACCACTGACATATGACTGGCAAAGTTACTTTACTACAATTTTTGGAGAAAATGCCAATACCTCAACGGAAATACTTGTTAAGTCTGAGGATTATTTTAAATTTATTCCAATGGCCTTTCGGCAAAAGTATCTTCGCGGTGCTGCTAATTACATCTTTTTAAAGTTCCTTTATACCATGCACTCTGAATTTCGGTTTCCAAAATACCACAAAAGATTTTGCTTTGAACATACTGAAGAGCAAATGGAACCGTTTCTCACTGTTTTTTACATAAGAAGCAAGTACCACAGCACAAATTCCAGGGATGGTATTTCGAATATTATGTCTTACATAATGAACGCATCAAATGATGGTATAAAGTCATCTGACTGGATGGATGAAGACACCAAAGAAAAAGCTTTGAGAAAGCTACATGCAATGGAATATCTATTTACTGACGACAATGTTGATTTAGACGAAATTGGAAGGAAATGCTGTCTTGAACTGGAGGTTCATTCCGATGATTATTTCGGTAATAATTTGAGAGTAAAGAAGCACAAACAAAAGGTGCTTCATAGATATTTTATTAGTGGCTTTGACAATGATATGACGGACGCTCTTCTATTACCTCTTAAAGTGAACGCTTTTTATGCAAATTCTAACAAAATTTTCATATTTCCTGGAATAATGCGAATGCCATTTTACGATGCAGATCTTCCTATGGTCCATAACTTTGCATCGATTGGACGAATCCTCGGCCATGAGATAACCCACGGATTTGACTATGATGGAAGGAAATTAGATGAAAATGGAGAAGATGTGGACTGGTGGAGCCCAGAATCCGCTGATCGCTACGAAGAGCGTGCTAAATGTTTTGTTGAGCAGTATAACAAGTACAGAGTACCTGAAATAGATGCGTACTTAGATGGTGAAAAGACTTTAGAAGAAAACATTGCCGATAATGGTGGACTGCGGCAGGCTTTTCAAGCATATAATAATTGGTTGAATGACCATCCGGAATTAATTGCTTATGAAACCCTTCCAGAATTGAATTTCACAAACAGCCAGTTATTTTTTATCAGCTATGCTCAAACCTTTTGTGAAAAAATGGGGTACTTCGGTTATAAATTGACTTTGAATGACAAACATGCGCCAAATCAATTTCGGTTAATTGGAACTCTTCATAATTTTGACAAATTTAGTGAAACATTTAAATGTGATTTGGGAACACCTATGAATCCAGTTAGGAAATGCATTTTATGGTAGGCGAAAAAAGAAGAATAAATACTTTTGAATAAAGAGAAAATTGAATCAATTGTGCGCCTTTCAATGCATAAAATATATTTTCCTTTTCAGGATTTACCGCAATTTCCAAATAATTTCCAAATAAATCGTATATACTGACCTTATTCAGAGTCACATTCATCTTATATCTGTTTAGTGGTATTAACTTAAAAATCAATAGAAGTCGATAAATGATGTAGAAAAAGATATTATGGCGTTACAAATTTCTGATTTGTGGAAGAAAGTTTGAAATCGCAACTATGTATCTAATGCGGACATTTTATGTTAGATTTTATTGATAATCTGTTGCTTGCCTTCTCTTTTTTAAAATTATCATTGAAGGCTGATGCTATTAAATATAATAAAAAATGATTTCCTTTCACATCATAAACACGAAAATTGCTTTGGAAATATGCATTCAGATGGCACTGCTTTTTCTCTCTCGACTATCAGTTTTATGTGCTTCACTATAATGCCACATTGGACCATGTGGCTTGATCAGCTTTGGCATATTATATTGATAATCCATCCAGATTATTCTGACTCAATTATTCCAGCGATATTTTTGGTGTATGATATTGTTGTACATTGTGCCCAGCGCTGTAATGAACGCAGAGATTTGAGATTTTTACGCGTTGTAATACTTTTGATTTTTTTCTTCAAATGCGGTCCAAGAAAAGTTGGAAAAGTTAAGAACAAATTAAGCAAAAATAGGGCTTTACAACACTGTAATAAAATGTGAATATGTTATAATTATATTGCCTTACATGATATTCAAAAATTTAGGCGAATATACAAACTTCTACCCTACCCTGAAACTAGTAAGACGTTCTCATCCTGGTGTTTTCTCAAAGTCTACTCTTGATTGTAATGAAAATCCCAGACCAAATGGCATTCCTTTTTATTTAACATATACAAAAAATATGGAAATTTTTAGTGGCTTTCGATCGACCGCATTCAAACAAATTTCGGGTGTGCCGCAGGGTACCATACTCGGCCCGTTAATATTTCTCATATATACTAACGATATGCCGGATTGTTTTTCATCTGAATAGCTACTATAAACGGACGGTGCTCGGATATTTAGGGTTATTAATAACGTAATTGTTTGCGTCAAACTTCAAAAGACTTTTTACTATTACAAAGATGTGTAACGATAAAAAAAGGCGACGAATTCAGGTTTATTAGAGCTCAACGAAATCCCTGTTGACGCCTTGGAAATGATAAAATAAGGGAGTGCAAACACTCTGTTCTGAGCAAGCTGTCTGGGTAATTAGCAAATACCTACGACGGGTTCAGGATGGTTGTCTGCACTGTCTTCTCTCCGGCATGGGTGATAAAACCATAAAATCTAAGGAGCAGGTATGTACGAGACATCCTATTAGCACAACCTTGGAATTCCTAGATTTCCTTAGTTAATTGTAGTAAATAGAAATGGGAGAAATGGCTTCAAGGCATCTTCTCTGAGGATTTAGGTTAGATTACCGCCGGGCATGCTGGAGAGTTGACGTCCCAGTGAATACTTCGGTGAAGTGGTTACAAATTATCAGGTGTGGGGTATAGACCCAAATAGTTATTTTTGAACCTAGCGAAAAAGAAAAGAAACTTAGTGGAGTGGCAATTAGCAATTGGTAGTGACAATTACAGTGACAGTGAGTAGTGAAAAATGAGTGAAAAGGAAAGCGCGACTCCATCCCTGGAGATTGAAATCAATAAGAGTGTAGAGGGTGATTCGAATTCTCGAAGCGAGTTGGAGCTTTTACGGTGGGAAAACGACCTGTTGAGACGGGAGAATGATCTGCTCTGTAGACAAAGCAGTAGTTCGGGCACAAATGTAGTGGAGCCGTACACGTCACAGTTTCGGGTTGGGTTACAGGAATTGGATGCACTAATTCCGGAATTCAATCCAACCAAACAGTCCCACCTTACGGCAACTGAGTGGAGCAACAGTGTGGAAAATTTGATGTCGATTTACGGTTGGGATGATAGATCCACCTTGTTTT